>JANHGD010007340.1:227602-243499 GCA_027560375.1 Imantodes cenchoa
TATACCGCTTCACAGTGCTTTACAGACCTCTTTAAGCAGTTTACAGAGTCAGCTTTTTGCCCTCAACAATCTGGGTCCTCATTTTACTGACCTCAGAAGGACGGAAGGCTGAGTCAACCTCTATCTAGTCAGGATCGATCTGCTGGCTGAGGGCAGAGCTAGCCTGCAATACTGCATTAATTTCCAACCACTGTGCCGCCACGGCATATACATCTTTAAATAGGTTATCATCCTGCTTTTGGAAAAAGACAAAACCTTTGATCACACAGACACTCGCTAATGGATGCCCATCCTGGTTGGTTGCTTTAACGTGTAGAAAATCTTCCTTCTCAAAGAGAGAGGAAACAGATATTATACCAGGTTTCCCCGAAAATAAGACCCTGTCTTATATTTTTTGAACCCCTAAATAAGTGCTTGGTCTTATTTTCAGGGAGGTCTTATTATTTTGGGGCTTGTGGAGCAAGACGGGGCTCCCCTTGCCATCTTACTGATTTCCAACTCTGTCTCCCTAACCAGAGGAAATGCTGGGGACCAGTTGCGCATGCATTTAAATATTTTTGGGGAGGGCTTATTTTTGGGGAAGGGCTTATTTTCAGGGGATGTCTTATTTTGGGGAAACACAGTAGGCAAAGGTTCCCCTGCACATGTGTGCTAGTCGTTTCCTGCTCTAGGGGGCAGTGCTCATCTCTATTTCTAAGGTGAAGAGCCAGTGCTGTAAGAAGACATCTCCGTGGTCATGTGGCCAGCATGACTCAACGCTGAAGGCGCACAGAACGCTGTTACCTTCCCACCAAAGTGGTTCCTATTTTTCTACTTGCATTTTTATGTGCTTTCGAACTGCTAGGTTGCAGAAGCTGGGACAAGTAGCTAGGGATTTGAACCGCTGAACTGCTGACCTTCTGATTGACAAGCTCAGCGTCTTAGCCACTGAGCCACAGCATCCCTAATCTCTGCTTATTTGGGTGTTAATTGCTAGCGTGGAGTGTTTTGGTCTTTTTTTCCCCCTGTTTAGCTTTTAGTCCATTTTGAACAGTATCTAGACGTTATCTGCCTGTTAATGGCTGATTTGTCTGAGTGCCAGATTTCTAGGAATTCTCTAGTGTGTTTGGGCTCACAGTTTCCCAATTGAAACCATGGTTAAGTCTGTTCATGTGTTGTGCAATTAGTACAAGTGGCTTGTCCTGCCAATGCTGGTAGGAATGTTCTTGGTAGTTCCTAGATTAGGGTGTTGTTTACCATTAGCCTATTTATCTAAGTTGGTAGTTCCTTGAACTTCTTGATTGTTGGCTTTCTTGGTGTTAATTTCTGCTTATCCGAGTGTTGGTATTTTGGTCTTTTTGTTTACTTTTTTGGCTTTTTTATTCTCTCTTTTGAATGGTGTGCAGATGTTTATCTCTATATGCCTGTTGATGGCCAATTTGAGTGCCAGGCTTCCAGGAATTCTCTAGTTTTGGCCTTAGCTTTGCCTAGGATGCTCACAGTAACCAGCTGAAATCATGGTTAAATCTGTTGATGTGTTATGCAATTGGTGCAATGGCACTGGTGCATCGATGTTGGTGGAGTGTTCTTGGTGATTCCTTGGTTAGGCATTCCTTTACTGTTAGCTTGTTTGTCTGGGTTGTAGTTCCTTGATCAAGTTTGGTTTTTTTATATTAAAAAAGTTTATAAAAGTTTTATAAAAGTTTATACAACTTTTAATACTCTCTCTCTCTCCCCCACCCCTATTATGGACAATTTACAGATTATTCTCCCTAATATAAAATACTTTTGAGCAGATGTTCACCTAAAATATGCAAAAGTATAATAGGGTGCTCATTTGATCATTACCTATGCTTTTTGATAATTAATTACGTTAGCAGTGATCTGAATCACAACATTCAGAATATTGCAGATTTCAGCTTACAAATGTGCTTTGTAACAGCATGCAAAACTCTAGCAAGAATAAATGGGGGCTTCTTTTCCCATTCAAAGTAGGTTTAGGAAAACAGTACATTCATGTAAAATATGAAGGAAAAACAGTTATTTCAGTCCATTCTGCAGTCTTTCTGTTCCACACACCAAAGCCAGCTGTAAGCTTCACCATGCAGATTATACCATGAGATGTTGACCCCAGTACAGTGTTTCTCCACCTTAGCAACTTTAAGACATGTAGACTAAAACTCCCAAAATCACCCAATCAGCATGCTGAGTTGAGTTGTTGAAGCTGAGAAACACTTCACAGGGGTGAAATCCAGCAGGTTCCGATAGGTTCTGGAGAACCGGTAGCGGAAATTTTGAGTAGTTCGGAGAATCAGTAGCGGAAATTTTGAGTAGTTCAGAGAACTGGCAAATACCACCTCTGGCTGGCCCCAGAGTCGGGTGGGAATGTAGATTTTGCAGTATCCTTCCCCTGCCATGCCCACCAAGCCATACTATGCCCACCAAGCCACACAGAACCGGTAGGGAAAATTTTTAGATTTCATCACTGCCTCTAAGGCAGTAGTAGTCTTCTCACTCTCAAAGTTGGCATCTTTAAAATGTATAGACTTTAATTCATAGTGCTGGCTGGAGAATTCCAGGTGTTTGAGTCTTAAATTTGCAAAGTTTGAAAAACACTGCTCTAAAGCAATGGGCCCATTAGAGTGACATTCTGCATATAAAGTGGTAGAGCAGAGTGACTCTAAATGAGCCTTTTTCTCAAACTTGCAGGGGTGTCAAACTAGCGGGCTGGATGCGTCACACGCAGGCCACACCCACCCCAGCTCCAGAAATGGGAAAAATGTCGCGAAACGACAACATGATGCGGCGAGTTTGACACTTGTGTCTTAAAGAACCAGTTGGAAGCTTTTTCCCAATACAAGTCTAACAAGCAAAGTATATCTGTCCCCATTTAGCCTATGTTTTAGCAATGGTTTGGTGGATGTTTATCCAACCAGCAAGAAAATCCACCAATCATTGCACCACAAATTACCTTGCTATAAAACATAAAGGCTGTGACAGAGTAAAGTCCAGCTCTCTGGACTGTGTGAATTGTGCCAAAGTGTTTTTTGTGCTCCCTCAGAAACTGAAGGAAAGCAGAGTTTGCAAACTAGCTCTCCGGATATGATCTAAGATAAATCCTGTTGAACTTTGTGCAGGTTTATTACCTGTGTAAAATTGCCCTTTGAGACCTTCATCCTCTAGGCATTTATTGAGAGTCCACCTGATTTCAGTCTTTAAATAGGCACCGATAAAAAAAAGTCTATTAATAGCTAAGCATGTCTAAAACTTCTAGCCCTGTATTATTTGTGGAACACTTTTTGAGGAGTGAAATATGTCTTTAATTAAAAGTCTCATGTTCAATGGTGATTACTCCCAAGTAAATGTTTAAAAATAGCAACCAAGGAGTCATGTTTCTTAAGGTAATACATAAGAAAGAGCATGTACTTTTTTTCATAGAGTGGTTCACCATCTAAAAGCCTGCATGTTCGTTTGTAGTATTTTGATCAGTTTGGTCAATTTGTAAAAATAGGTGCCTCATTTAAACTATTTGGGGGTTTAACCTTTTTTAATGCCTGGTTTGATAGTTTTCTTTCACAGAAAGGGCTGCACACAGCTACACATTAGCAGTGTGTTTAAAAATAAAGTAAATCACACACGCCCTAAGCTTACCTCAGATCACCCTCTGCTGGTTGCACTTGCAAAAATGCATATGTATCAAAACACTGTCATACACATATAATCTATTCTTTATTTTTTTTAAACTGGTCCAATGGTTATTCCTTTTTTACGGTGGGCATTTTACCTGTTGTGTTAAGCACATCAACATATGTATCTCAGATTTTTTTTCTTGGAATCGAGGATTGCAATAAGGTAATATGTATAAAATAAATAAAGGCTTTATGTAAAGTTCAACACATGCCTGGCATAGATAAGCAGATAAGGAACTGTTTGGGCCTTATTAAGCCTTCATTTTATCTAGATCAGTGTTGCTTTTGTATGCTACGCAAATATGGAGCTCTCCAGAAACCTTGGAGTGCAACTGTAGAACCCAGTTTGAATTGTTTATGCTGGTGGGAGATTTTGGAATAGGCTCAGTTCAGAGCTCTGGGTTGGGGAAGACTGATCTATACTAACTGGGAAAAGAACTCCAGGATTTCATATTATTGCTAATCCCAGTATGCTTGGGAGAAGCTGTCCCTTGAATTTTTATTGCTTGTATGAGCTCAATGGCAGCATCAGTTCAGTAGCACAACTAGAGCTTCCTCCAAACATTTTTCCATGGCTTGGAGCATGTTCATAGCAGATAAATGAATGATCAGTAGAAGCACTGAGTTTCAATGTCAAATTACCTTGATAATACATTTGTTGACTCAGTTGAGATGATAGAAATAAACTCAGGATCCTGTGTGACTTTAACTTATTTCTTCTAGTTTTTTTCAACCCCCAACATCTGGGATACAGACTAACATACAACCGTCGTGAAACTAGCCTTGATTCTTTTCTTCCAATCAACTAGAAAAAAAAGATTTTGCTTGCTAAGTTTTTGGACCCACCCAGGGAAAGCTCAAAGCATATTGTTACCTGGAATGAAATACGTGAAGATGACTACCTGTCATCTGAATTTCATTGGACTAGAATCTATTCTTCTACACTGGAAATAGGACTAGGCTTTCTCCTTGTGGCTGGCTAGCATATGATGTGGATCAGCCTATGAAACAAAAACTTGAGGGATAATTGACTCTAACATGTGACCCTGCCACACATGTAGATGAGTGGTCAAGCAGGAGAAAGCCTTTATTAAATTGTCCTGTTGGAAATGGATTATAGACACTCTAGGTCAGGCGTGTCCAATCTGCAGCCCATGGGCTGCATATGGCCATGAACTAATAATGCGGTCCCACAAGATCATAAAATATAAAAATGTATTTATATACATTAACTATGTCATATATTTTATATGCAGTCCAAGACAATTCCTCTTAACTCAATGTGGCCTAAGCAAGCCAAAAGCAGATCCAGAATCATACTCTAGGTGGGTTATGGATTTGCTGTTAAGAGTATTTTTTCCACTAGTGGAAGCACCGTTGACATAAAAAGTAGCCAAATTACTAATGGATACTGTCTTTGAGATCCAGGCCGGAGATTGTAAAATTTGTCTGTTGATTAAATAAGACCTCAAAATGACCTGATTCCAGCCCTTAAAGAATAGCTGTTACTGTTTTCTTAACTCCCTCTTCTTGGCCTCTGTTCCTGATAATATCATGAAATAACTTGGGAAGAGAAAGCTAGGAATAGAAAGGGTGGGATTTAATGTGGAAGTTGATATTGCAACTGATGGTTTTTTTGAGGCAATGAAGTCTAGGCCTCAGTCTTTGTTTCTTAGATTTTATTGATACAGAACCAGTTTTCCCCCTCTGGGGAAGGATTGGTATAAAAGACATAGAGACAGGCGTTGCAAGCTGGAAAATATCTGAAGAATTTGAGACTGGTCAGTGAGCAATTGATAGGTGCTCAGCACTTCCTCTCCCTGTCTTCAAATGTCCTTTCCTACTTCATCATTTTAACTCTGCAGCTGAAGCAATCTGGCACACTCATAGTGAAGTTTGGTTGGTTTTTTTTCCCCCTTCCACCCAGGAGATGGGTGGAAAGTTTTTTTTTCCATATTGTATAGCTTTTTGTCCCCAGTCTGGAACCATCTAAATGTGTTTGGGTAACAGTTTTCACAATTCCCATTCTTAGGCTGTGACAAATAGTTTAGAAGGCTTAAAGGTAGCTAGGTAGATGTGGGCATTCACAATCGGAATAGCAAATTATACTGATTTGTAATAATGATTAACATGTAAGCTTTTTATCCCAATTAGTTTCTAGCAGCGGTACTCTCAGAACTTTAACATGAAACTGAGTTAGCTCATTTCAGTGGATTATTATTATTATTTCAACAGAGTTGGAAGGTACCTAAGAATCGGATTCATTGTAGCATCCCTGATAGAAAAATCTTCCAAGGTAGGGAGGAACTCACACCATGCAATAATCCATTTCATTGGTTGACACCTCTTATTGTCAAGAAATTCTTCCTTATATCAAATCTGTACCTACATGTGTGAAGTTTCATCTTATTAGTTCTAGTCTTAACCTAATGAGACTAGTGAGAATAAATCCAAACCCTCTTCCTATATGACAACCCTTCAGATATTTGAAAATACTATCATATCCCCTATCAACTTTTTCTTCTGTGCTACTGTGATTCAAAAACAAAAAAAAATGCTTATTATAGCCTTTTAATACAATTGAAAAATGTGTTTTTCCAGAGTTAGCTGTAAGGGAAAATGAAAGAACTAAAATACAATATATCAGTGGATATTCAGCACTGTTTTTCCCATGACTAGGGATTCTTCTGTAGAAATACTTCTCACAAATTCTCTTCAACAATTTGTTTTGTATGGTTATCCCCTCATGCTAATTAAATGGCTGCTGTTGCAGTCACACATTGTTGATAAAGACTGAGATGTTTGTAATGACTAACTGGTCACTGAGGTAAGCCTTTGGAAAAACGGCTTCTTTTAGTTGTTGGATTATTCTTTATCTCAAGGAAATTTTGTTTTGGGCAATAAAATCTCACAGTAAATAAAGTCAGTTTGGGTTAAAGAATTTTGGACTGCAATTCCAGAGAGAAGAGCTTTGTGAGATGTTAAATTATGCTGAGTCTTTTCTATCCAAATATACTCAATAAATTGTACTTCTGATTAATTTAGTTGAGCTGTGAGCCAAAACAATTAAATGTGCGTTTATGTGTGTGTGTATCCTTGATTCTCATTTAAAGACAAAATGTATATAATATATGGTATATGATAAAAGAGAGAACTTAACTGCTGGTTGATATCAAAGTTATTTATTTGTAGAGTATATGTAACTTTTTGACTCCCATTTTTTGTTTTGATTTTCTCATTGTTTTTTATACCATTACCTGTGTCGCTTTAGTAGAGCTCCAAAAATAACATTAAGATACCTCAAAAAACTAGATAGTCTGTTTCTATGTCCATATAAATAAGTTAAGGTTGCATACTTGTTTGTTCTAGAGAAGTGTTAAATAACGGGTATTCATGGAACAGTTGGTAGATTGGTTTGTTTCCACACTGTCCCTTGGTTCTGCCGTCTTGTGACATTTGGCCTGCTTTGTTTTAATTTTTTGCAGACAATTTTTTAAAAATAAAATTAAGGGTGCATAAGAGAACAGCCTGTTTCCTAAGCATGCTGGGTACTGATCCGGATTGTTATGTAATGGCTGGCTTTGTTCCTTCTCTTCTGCCTCTGAAAGGGGAATTGAAACAAGGTCCATGAAAGCATTTTGTGTTTTAAAGGACAGGACATTCTCTTCTGATTTACACCTTTTGTCAATAGAGGAAACAAATCAGCTCAATGGGAACAAGTGTATTTTTAACTAGTGAGTTTTCTTAACAAATATTCAGAGTAGAGTAAATATCATCTGGGAAGGCTGTGAGAAGAGCCTTCTCTTGTTGAAAGCTGAATTAGAGTGTGCATAGAAGACCACAGTGATTCAGGTTAAACTGGTTTTGTTTTAGAGCAGTTAAGAATCTGCTTTATGTTAGAAGGTATGACTTCCAAGAGTGGAGAGAATTTCTTGCATTTTACCAAAAAAATTTTCAATTGCTCCACAAAGCAACTCCAAGTACAAGGAAAGCTAGGGAACATAATCAGATGATATACTAGGAAAGAAGAATTAACATGTGCGGTTGAAATTTGGTTGATAAAAAAGAATTTGCACCGTGCTTCCTTGTGACTAGTTCAATTTGTATCTATTGTGCCACTGAAAATATACGGAGGCCTAATACAAATGTTGGAAAAGTGGATAGCTCGCAACACTGCAACACCGCAAATCTCACCTATCCAATCTAGTAGCTGGTTTCTTACGTATTTCTGTCATCTCTATCTCAGTCTATCTCTGTCTCCTTTGCAAGTGATCTCTTGAGTCTGCCTTAATCTATAGTCAAAAGAACTGGAAAACCTAAATGTAGGGAATCAACCACATAGATGATACACAGTACTACCAGTGAGAAGCCTTACATGCTTAAACACTATTGATCCATGTAAACATTGATTAGATTTTACCAGCAGTAGATGGGGAGATCGGAAGTCAGCTGTTCATTTGTAGTGTGGGGGAAAAAGATTTTAATCAAGAGACATTCATATTCTCCTCGTATTTTATATTGCAGTTGTAACTGGAATAACTGCCTTTTAAGAAGCCTGCCTTTTACATGCCAGAATTTGTGAGACAGCTTCCTTCAAGCAGAATGTTGAGCTTGTTTCTCAAGAAGTGAAGGTTGCATCATTCCCCCCTCCCCGCCCCCCCATTGCAGTACAGGGTCATATCACTGGAAGTTCTTTTCTACATACCACTTCCACATGGTTACTCTAAGCAACAGAGAAAGACGACTGTTCCCAAAACATGTTGCTGAATATCAGAAAGTGCTCTGTCCCTAGATGTTGAAGTGGTCTGTGAACTTCCTATGCCATTCTGAGAACCCATGGATTCAGAAGATTTCTAGAACAATTTGTTCTAAAAATCCAAGAAGCATGTGAATATTGCCGGAATTGACTCCAGCAGCATCTCCAAAAGCATGCATTGCTTTTGTCCCCCTATTTGCATTTTCCACGAACACTTCATTCCACCCTTATTTGTTTGGCAACCTGGACTGCCCTTCCCCCCCCGCAACCCAAAACAACAACAACAGAAAAATTTTGGCATTTGCAAATGTCAACTAAGATGGCAGTGATGTAATAGTGAGCTGGAAGAAACCAACATCAGAACAGAATGGAATTGAAAAGCATAGAAATCTTGGTTTCTGCACCCTGTAGTACCATATATTTCAAATAATCTTTGAAAACTCTTTCAGGACCAACTCCCTACCTAGTATGGTTACTAGCCACGGTCATCACTATCTTCAAAAAGGGAGACCCCAGCCTAGTTGAAAATTACAGACCAGTCTCTCTATGCTATATAACCTGCAAAAGTCATGGAATCAATCATTAACCAATCCATTACCCTCCACTTAGAACAAACAACCTACTATCTAATAAACAATTTAGTTTCAGAAAATAATTATCCTGTAATCTACAACTTCTACACTGCAAAAACCTATGGACTACAAAACTCGATCAGGGCAAAGCAATAGACACAGTTTACATAGACTATTATTACACTCCTAACCAGAGCATACAAAACATTTACTAGACCAATTCTCAAATACAGCTCATCTGTCTGGAACCCGCACTGCATATCGAACATTAATACAATTTAACATGTCCTGTTCTGGTCCAAGCTTATAAATGCTTTTCTCAGTCAGATAAAACTCCACGCAAATGGGTAAATCATACAGATGGCAAACTAGTCCATCAGAGCGGGACAGAACTTGGTGTACAAGTCCCATGGGCCAGGAGTTTTGAGGTGTGTCCTTGTCCCTTAACAGGGCAAGGTCTCCTTCTTCAAGATTCGGCTCAGTGGTCTCCCATTTGCAGCAAACCTGAAGGGTAGACAAGTATTCTTGCTTCCAGTGCTGCCAGAAGGTGTTGGCCAGCAGTTGAACTTGTCTCCATTGTTGCTTATAACCTGTCCTTGGAAACAAGTTCCCTTCTAATGCTGGCCATTCACCTGTCTTCTGTGTTAACAAAGTGGCTGGTGCGAGGATAGTTGGATTCTCAGGATCTGAAGAAAGTGGACCCAAAGGTCGAGCGTTGATGATAGCTGACATTTCTGCCATGAGGGTGGTGAGAATCTCATGCGTCAAAGTAGATACCTTCGTCAACATGGAGTCTAATATTTTACAGGCTATGCTGATCATTCTTTCCCATGCTTCTCCCATATGGGATGCATGAGGAGGGTTAAATGTCCATACACAGCTTTTTTCAGGTAGCTATCAATTGCTGGGTTGAAGTGAGTTTCCTCATCGATCTGTAACTCTTTGCAGGCTTCAACAAAGTTTGTTCCACAGTCAGATCTAAACACCTTGACTGGGCCTCTGTGGGTTGGAACCTTCATAGAGCATTAATGAAGGAAGAACTGTCCATGGATTTGATGACTTCAATGTGGACAGCTCAAATGCTACGACATGTGAAAAGGATGGCCCAACGTTTGCTGTGAGCTTGACCCCTTCTGGTCCTATGGGCAGACACTAATCAGACACTTGCAACGTCGGGCTGCGCATGCAGCCAGCTCCGGTAGCGCCCCTGGCTGTTCGGTACTGAGAAGCTTGGGTGGCAGGTCAGTCATCAGCTGGTATTGTTTCCTACCTCATTGTTTGTGACAGTGCAGACACTTGTGTAAGATAGTTGAGATGAGCTTCCTGGCTCCCACGATCCAGAGTCCAGCAGCTCTAACAGCTCCCTCTGTGAAGTGTCGGCCTTGATGGTGGATGGTCTCGTGGTGGTGTTGGACCAACAGGTTTGTTACATGATGACGAGTAGGAAGGATGATAGGATTTTTAATATTTGAGTCTATTGCAGCCTTTTCCAGACGCCCCCTACTCACAGCACGTTGTGGTTGTCAAGGTACGGGTTCAGTGTCAGAAGTGGGCTGGATTTTGGAATAGGCTTTTTAGCTTCTAGGCATGTGAATTCCATGGAGTAGACGTTTTGTTGCACACTCCATAGAATCCCTCTCTCTGCTTGGAGATGGATTTCTGGAATGCTTATCTGTGAATTTGCCCTGCGATGCAGGAAGCAGACAAACACTGCCACACCTCATATGAGAGATTTCCATCTAGAGAAGTTTTTGAAGGTGACTGGTTCTAGGCCATGGCTAAGGTGTAATTTTCCTGATTCTTTGATTGTTGTCACCAAACAGGTGGCCAGGATGGCTGTGTCTTTGTCCTATATGAGCGGTTTGCTGAGCACTTGAGGTCGAATGTCAGCATCTTAATCTGGATCTAGAAGGTCATGGTGTTCTAGTCTTGGTACCGTCAGGCTCTGTGGGCAGACCAAGAAACTCAGGACCTTTTAGCCTGGTTGATTCTGCGAACTGGGATGCAGGGAACGACTGTGTAGCGTGCTCCACTGGTTTCATGTCTGTTGGCACATAACGCTACTGCTCTGGACTTGAAGACCTCCTGATCTTGTCTACTCTATTGCTTACGTAGACATAAAAACATCTGCTTTGGTTGTGAATGTAGCCCAACACTACCTTGCTATCTGTGTAGAAGGTAGTGGGTTGTAGTTCAAGATCTATTGTTTGGGTTATCAGGTCTGCGAGTTCTACAGCCAGAACGGTGCCACAGAGTTCCAATCGTAGTACAGTGTGACCTTGTTGTGGTGCTAGCTTCGCCTTTCCCATGATGAAATTGACATGAATGTCGCCCTCCCCACTGTGGACTCTGATGTATGCCACAGCTGCTATTGCCTGCATGGATGCATCTAAGAAGACATGCAGCTCTTTCTTCATTGCAATGGTAGGTGAGATGGGAACATATGTGCATTGTACGCTGATGCTTTGAAGACTACACAGGGAGGTATGCCACGACTCCGATTTTTGCTTCTGTTCTAATGGAAGTGGCTCATCCTAATCTTTGGTACTATGGGAGAGTGTCTGTAGAAGGAGCCTCCCTTGGATAGCTATGGGCACTGCAAACCCTAGAGGGTCAAAAAAACTGTTCACTGTTGACAGAACTCCTCTCCTTGTGAAGGCAGTCTTCTGAACTGGGGCTCTGAAGGTAAAGATGTCTTTCTTCAAGTCCCAACACAGACTGAGTCAGCATTGGACGAGAAGGGTACTGGCGCCAAAATCGAGGTCTTGTAATCCCTTGGCATGGTCTTCAGGATTGAAGGCTTTTAGCACTTTTTCACTATTGGATGCTATTTTGTGCAGCATGAGGTTAGCTATCGCTAGCATCTGGCATGTTCTTTTCAAGAGATCTATGGCCTCTGTTGGAGTAGGTATGGATTTTAGACCATCATTGACGTAGAAGTCTCATTCCACGAAGCATCTGGCATCAGTACCGTATTTGGCCTCGCCTATGCAAGCAGTGTGTTGTAGGCCATAGTTGGCAATTGCAGGGGATGAATCATTCCCAAAGACATGCACTCGCATTCTATACTCTGTGATCCGTTGGTCGTGCTGTTCATCGCTGAACCACAGGAAACGCAAGTAATTACAATGATCTTTCCTGACAAGGAATGAGTAAAACATCTGCTGGATGTCCACGATGATGGCTTCCTTTCTGAAGTGAATATACATACATAACAAGCTGCTGGTGAGATCGGGCCCTGTAAGAAGGACTTTGTTCAGAGAAAGATTTTGGAACTATGCGCTTGCATCGAAAACCATTCTTATCTGACCTGGCTTTTGTGGCTGGTACATGCCAAATAATGGCAGGTACCAGCATTCTTCCTCTGTTTTCAGAGTTGGGGCAAGTTCAGCGTGTCCATTCTGGACCATCTTGTCCATGAACTCTACCAGATAAGCTTTCATTGCAGGCTTCCTGTTTATGAGTCGTCTCAGATTAAGAGGCGAGAGAGAGCTTGCTCATGGTTGTTAGGCAGGCGCTGTCTGGTTGCAACCCAGCTTCTGCTAGCATCCCGTTTAAGTTCCTTTTCCATGAACTGCAGAAAATCTTTTTCCTCTATTGACATGGCTAAGTTATTGTCCTCTTTGCTAGTCTGGAATACCGTTGCTCCTAGGACAGGGTTGTCTGTCGAAGTAGTTTAGTTTAATTTAGTTTTATTAGATTTGTATGCCGCCCAATCCCGCAGGACTCAGGGCAGCTCACAACAATAAAAGAACAGTACATGAAAAAATCTGAATATAAATATTAAAAACAGACATACAAACGTACTTACATTAAAAGGAAAAAGAAAAAGAAAAGAAAAAAGAAAAAAACATAACACAACATTAAACATTTATACATATAACCCATTTTCAGCATTTTCATGGTGAATTATCTTAACGATATATTTTCATTTCATTTTCATTTGCTCACAGCTGTCTATGCTGTAATATCTGTACATTTTTTGTTCCAGTTTCGTATCCATCTACATCTTTTTACCTATCTCAATATTCATATTACTTATATTACATATACATATTTATACATATTTACATAATCTATGTACATTTCATTTATCCTTAATTATTTTTATTTTTCCATTCTCTATTTTTTTCTAACCATTTATAGAAAGGGTTCCAGATTTCAAAATATTCTTTCTCTTCTTTCTCTTTTAGTTCCATTGTAAGTTTGTCGAGTTCTGCACACTCCAAGATTTTTGTAGTGATTATGTTATCTACCGGTATGTCCCCTTGTTTCCAATGCTGGGCCACACATATTCTCGCTGCCGTCAAGATATGCCATATGATGTACCAGGATTTTCTTTCTAATTTTCCATCTATTATCCCTAACCCATTCTTTTGTGTTTGATTATGCTTACTCCTTTATGCGACTGCTTAACGTAGACAAGGGGTCAGCAACCCGCAGCTCTGGAGCCGCATGTGGCTCTTTCATCCCCCTGCTGAGGCTCCCTGTTGCCAGTCAGCTCCACAATTGAAAGAGCTTTCGGTTAGGACCAGTGGTAGGTTGTTACGGGTCCGGTCCAGTTCTACGAACCAGTAGTGGTGGTGTGAGGCTCTGCCTATCTGCCCCAGACACTTCTGCGCATGCACGCATGCAAACTGATAGCAATGGGATTTAGAATCCATCACTGGTTAGGAGAGAGAGAAGAGAAAGGATGCCGCGCTAGGAGACCCTATGGTGGGGGAACCGGACTTCCGGTCAGCAGAGGAAAAAGAACGCCATGCTAGGAGGAGACTCTATGGTGGGGGGAAGTGGACTTCCGTTTGGCTCCAGAACTGAACAGGGTTTTTTTTATTAGGACCTTTGTGGCTCTTTGAGTGTTTAAGGTTGCCAACCCCTGACGTAGACCGTCTAAAATAGGTAATAAGTCAGGTTCCTAGAGTCAATAGGACAGTTTATATCAGGGTTTTCCACACTTGACAACTTTTAAGATGTGTGGATTTGAACTCTTGGAATTCCCCAGCCTGCACACTTGTGCAGTTCTCCAAATAAGTATGCACCATTCCCCAAATAGCATGCCATTCTTTGCAATGCTTTGGCAGGCTTTTCAGGCCTTTTAAAACCTCGCAAGAAGCCCATGCCAAGGCAAAGCAGTTCGGAGAACAGCGCATGCTATTTGAACAGTGCAAGCAGCTTCGGGAAGATGTGGTGTGGCCAGCAGGAGATAGCAAAGGTCAGTTGGAGGGTGGGTGGCAAGGCAGAGGTCCAGCAAGCAGAGGGCTGCAGATTGGGCAGAGTACAGGACAGCAGAGCGAGTGGAGTCCAGGGAGATGGGGTTGACTCGAGTTTTGCACTGGTACCCTGGGAAACTGGCCATGGTACGGAGCTTGAAGCAACTGTGATGGTGGTAAAACCATAGCTAAAGCAGAGGCCTGGGGACAGTGGTAGCCAGCTGAGATTGCTGAAGGCTGTCAGGCCGAAGCCATTTTATTTGGAGTCATTGGCCTGCCACATCATATACCAGTGATGGCGAACCTTTTTTCCCTTGGGTGCCGAAAGCGCGTGTGCGTGCACTATCGTGCATGCGTGAGTGCCCACACCCATAATTCAATGCCTGGGGAGGACGAAAACAGCTTCCCCCGCCCCCTGGAGGCCCTCTGGAGGCCGGAAACGGCCAGTTTCCCAACTTCTGGTGGGCCCAGTAGGTCCGTTTTTCACCCCTCCCAGGCTCCAAAGGTTTCCCTGGAGCCTGGGGAGGACAAAAACGCCCTTCCCCATCCCCCCGGAGGGTCTCTGGAAGTAAAAAATGCCCTCCCAGAGCCTCTGTGTGAGCCAAAAATCAGCTGGCTGGCATGCACATGCACATTGGAGCTGAGCTAGGGCAATGGCTCGTGTGCCAGCAGATATGGCTCTGCGTGCCACCTGTGGCACCCTTGCCATAGGTTCGCCATTACTGTTCTATATCCTCCATCCAAGTAGAGTCAATTAATATGGCAACATGGCAATTAGGACTGGAATTAGCACTGCTAAGCAACACAATTATAAAACACAACATCACATAACTCTGCAGCTTAGTAAAGGCAATTCCAGCAGTGCTGGTTGCCTTCCTCACGCAAGGACCTGACATGACCCCAGCTTCTGACTTCCTGCCAGCTTCCCCACTGACTTTGCTTTCATATTGGAAATTGTAATCAAGTGACGGTGGGGACAAGGCAACAACTGGAATTCTAAAGACTGATGGCAGCTACTATTTGTTCAGTATCATCATAAGTCCAGGGGAGGGTTCCAGATTCTTCTATTTCCGGTTCGCTCAGGGACGTGCCGCACCGGTGGGCGTGCTTCATGCAGTACTAAAAAAACAAGATGGCGGCCTATGGCCCAGGCTACCAAGTTACTAACGGTTCTATAGAAGCGGTATGGCAGGCCTGAGTCGCTGCCGGTCCCAGCAACCCAGGCTACCAAGTTACTAACGGTTCTATAGAAGCGGTCCAAACTGGTAGGAACCCACCTCTGCATAAGTCTGAAAGTGATTGCTGAAGAAATTATTATTAACCTGTATTCAGGAACCTTTTAAAAACATGCATTTGGAGCCTGGGAGTAAGAATGGGAGATCCGCTTGAATTCAGATGACTGACTGCTGAATTTCTCTCACAGCAAGTTACTGAACATTCTTTAATAGCTGAGTGGGAGAATCTGTCTTTAAGGACAACAGTTGTTTCCCAGAAACATTGATGATGGAAGCTTTTTCACTTCTTTTACAATGTACAGATGTATAGTATTTATAGGAATTGATAAACTTTTTAGCAGTGTTTCCAAACTTTCCAATTTCTAATTTTTTTACTTTTCTCGTCAGGCTATTTACTAGGCACTACTTGTTCCATTGCTTGGTCACCAGGTTTCCCCACCCCCCACCCCCATTTCC
>JANHGD010007340.1:267381-277834 GCA_027560375.1 Imantodes cenchoa
GGGTAATATGCTGATTCTGTAAACCGCTTAGAGAGGGCTGTAAAGCACTATGAAGCGGTATATAAGTCTAAGTGCTACCGGTTCGCTTCCTCCCATGCTGTGTGGGTGCGCCTCTCGCATGCTCGCATGAGCAGTGCCAAAAATGAAAAAAAAAAAGTGATGTCACCAGCAGGTCACTACCGGTCTGAATTGGGAGGAACCCACCCCTGGTTTCTATCATTTTTTTCTACTTCTCAATAAAAGCAGCCTACAATTCCTGCTAGAAGTATACTGTTAGTAGGATACAAAAATGGAATACCTGTAGAATTATTATTTTTTTCCTCCTCTGAATTCTCAGAGATTGAAAGCAGGATTATTTTAAATCTCTTTTCATGTTCTTTCCATTCTAGGAATTATACTGTCAGTGCTGTCATTTACATACTCTTGTATTATCCCTTACATGTTCTTGCATTCATTCATCAACTTTCTCTCACCAATTCTCTGCCATAAACTGAATCAACCAATCAATTCAGATCTGCTTCATCTCTGCATTAGGAGTGTGATTGGATGAGTCAATTACTCCTGATTAATGACTACCATCTTCATAGGAGATGGCCTATTGTATCTCTAAAAGTCTCGCCGGCACCATGGACCTGGTCCAATCAGGAGGTAAACTCAGGCCACATATTCTATAGAAGTATAAGCAGTGAACCTTTCTTCTTCTTCTTTTTAATTTAATTTTTTAATTTTTTTTACAATGTAAACATAAAAAATCAATATCTATATAAATATCTATATATCTATGTGGTGTTTGAGTACAATTGAGTTTGAGATATAGTATTGGTAGTAATAAAAATAATATTAACATGAGTAATGATCACATGATAATAGTAATATTTACTTATCCATTTTAGTAAAACTTCATTGTAATTGATCCTTCTCTTAAACTTTTAGGTTTCTAACTTCTGTTTCTACTGATTAGCCATTGATAAAACAAATCCCATGTTAAAAAAAATCAGTTTCTTCTTTCACCTTAATTTTAAGTGTTAATCGATCCATTTCTGAACATTCTAATATTTTTTATTACAATTTCATCTGTAGGAATCTCCTCATTTTTCCATTGTTGTACAAACACAATTCTGGCTGCTGTTAATACATGTAAATTAGATATGTATTCCCTTTATTGTATTTTTATGATAAAATACCCATCAAAAATATTTCTGGCTTTAGATCTATATGTTGCCTTGCTATTTTTTTCTAACCATGTGTGTATTTTTGTCAATTATTTTTTTTTTTGCCTTTGGGCATGTCCACCACATGTGATAATACGAGCCCGCTATCTGATTACATTTCCAGCACTTAGCGGACATATCTAGCAGTGAACCTTTCTAAGGGGATGGTAAAACTATTCAGATCTGCTGCCCATTTTAAATACATTTGCCTGGAACATAAGCGTGTCACTCTGTTTAGACATTTACAGATTTATATTACTGAAGACATGTCTGGATTCCTTTCCATAATAGCTCTTTTCAGCTGTCACAATTAATAGCAGCACTTTGATTGGAGTTGGTTCAACGTAATGGAAAGGGCAATTAAGCCTAATGTTCAAGTGCTTTTCCTGACAGTGCAAGGGAGGCACTGATCCTGTTGCTACAGCCATGATGAGCATCTCTTAGGATGAACAATGTGACCTGAACAAGGTGGTGCCATTTGTTTTCTAATAAGGAAAGGAGAGCCTATTCAGCAAGAATCAGACCTTCATATTTCCGTCACAAATGTCATAATTGTATAATCTGGAGTAAGCAACAGCATTCTTAACTCTTTAGCCATCTTCTAAGAACTGAATCTGGAAGACTCAACAAGCTGCAAACAGAGCTTGTGGTTAGCAGAATGCAAACTAGGTGCCATATGCTCCATTTCTAAACAGACTTGCTTGGAAGTAAACCCCATGTAACCCAGGCGGACTTATTTCCCAGTAAACATGCTTAGGACTGGGTCGGATCAAATAAGTTAAACAAAGTACGAATGTTATGATTCACACTCAGACTTAATGGTGATGTTTCCTGTAATTTAATGAAACTTAATTCCCTTCTCTCTAGGTCCACTCTTCATAGCCTACGCAACCGTACATTGATGTTATCGATGCTGAAGAATTTACAGAATCATTTGAGTGCCAGACATCAATGTTATTGTTAATACTCTTATATGAACAATGACTCCTGCTCAATATCCTGAAGAACATCATTCATCCAGTCTGTGCGTCTGAGAATTACTCAGGGTGATTCCACAAAAGTGACAGGCAATTTGTTGCGATGCTTGGTGGGATGAGATAGTGAATTCAAGGCTTGTGTCTGCTCAATTTTCTGGCCACAGGTAAAAGGCATTTTACCTTGGCATCCAAACTGTTCAGGTATCACTTCAGTCCTAGACTACAAGAAATAATCAGTTGAGACTTTAAGTTCCTTATACATCAGTACACTCCAGTTAAAGACAAGCAATTCTATCTACCATCTCTTTTCTCTCCCATCCAACAGCTCTTTCAAGATTTGGAGAGATGAATTACTTATTCCTGCCTTCAAGCAGTGTTACATGCATCACAGTTTTACTGGAAATGTGAGGAGACAGACACAAGTCCAAGACTACTTCTCAGATTTCATCCTCACTTTGGGGGCTTTAACTAGACTAGTTTTGTGGCATTACAATTACTGCCTGCAATTTTATATTAGACTGGATGCCCAGTGATACATCACGTCCATATGTTCTTATGCAACTAATGTATTGATTGGATATTCATTCATCCTTTACATCTGAAGTGTTCTGATTTTGTCAATATATTTCCAATTGGTTGGATATAGGCTACAATTTGCTGCCTTGCAAGGTGGTTTTTATATCAATACTAGGATACAAGAATGATGAAAGCTTCTTATTACTTTCTTAATACAACTAATTTTGATACAATCCATAATTGTTCATAGAAAAATGGATATGAAAAAGAAAGGATTTTTTTGAAGAAGGCACATAAAGAGAGAGAGAGGAGGGAGAGAAAGATTTAAAAAATAGAAATAGAGTGACTGGAGAAGAAATCGTATGACCCCTATATGAAAAAGTATCTATTAAGGGGTGTGCATAAGCGCACCAACGTACCTACCGTCCCTGTCCTAATGTTCCCTCTTATCAGTACCCATCTTATGTATATAAACAATGTTATATCTATGTATATTGAAATACGTACTTGACAAATAAATAAAATAAAGTATATGGAGAATGAACATAAAGAAGTGTAAGCTGTTTGCAACAAACTGAAATAATTATATGCCACTGGGGATATAAAATATTAGTGAGATATATAAAAAGGATGACTTGATGGAATGATGGAGCAAAAGAATGTGCAGAAGAGAAAAAATGTACATAGGAGAGTGATTGCTATATTTGTAATAGGTACTCTGTTGCGAAGTATGTATGTCTCTTGAGAGAAGCAAAAATATCTGTGTTTTAAAGTGTGCTTCTGCCCACGATATTATGCATAAGTGAGAATTTGGTATGTCAGCATAAATGTTTAACACAGTCAGAATAGGGCACTGAAATGTGTGGAGTAAAAGAAGTGAGAGGATTAAGAATGAATCTGTGCTAAATCAATGTAGACTGGATGCAAAATAAAGTGATAAGTGAGAAAGGAGTTGGAACAGTTATGTAGCCACTCAATTCCAGCAACCTGACTCTGGGCAGCATACAAAAATTGCTAGACAAAATAAAAAAGAGGAACAGTACACACAACTAAAGTAAAACAAAAAATAAATATATAATGTGCATAAGCTATGTCGGATAGATGCTACCTGATAAATAATTGCTCTATGGCAGTGATGGCGAACGTATGGCATGCGTGCCACAGGTGGCACGTGGAGCCATATCTTCCAGCACACAAGCCGTTGCCCTAGCTTAGCTCCAGGGCGCATGTGCATGCCAGCCAGCGGATTTTCGGCTCACGCAGAAGCTCTGGGAGGGCATTTTCGGCTTCCGGAGAGCCTCCCAGGGGACAGGGAAGGCATTTTCACTCTCCCCAGGCTCTAGGGAAGCCTCTGGAGCCTGGGGAGGGCAAAAAACGGGCCTACTGGGCCCACTGGAAGTCAGGAAACAGGCCATTTCTGGACTCGAGAGGGCCTCCGGGGGGGCAGGGGAAGCCGTTTTCACCCTCCCCAGACATTGAACTATGGGTGTGGGCACTCATGCGTGTGCGATAGCACACGCTCATGTGCTTTCGGCACCTGAGGAAAAAAAGGTTCACCATCACTGCTCTATGGGGACTATAGAGAAACAGAATATATGTTTCTACAATACATCAAATGCCAGCCAGATGATTTGTAAGCCTGGTTGTCTAGGTGCCATTTTGATTCTCTTTTCTTAATAATTTTTTATCTGGATTTGAACGGAAAAGCTTTCTTTTAAAGAACTCTATAAATTAGTCTCCGGGGAATCATGGGCTTTCCCGATGTGTGGGTTTGTATAAGCTTTATAAAATATATTCCACTGAGTAGGATTTTAGATACTGTTTATCCTAATTGTGAAAGTGTTCCATCTCTGAATTAACTGAGTGTACTGTGTTCCTTCCTGGTGCCCTTTCCATGTTCTGCAAATGAAAATCAATTATAAAATTTCATTGCCACCAATCCTATGTGTACACACATACACAAGAAAAAAAATTAATCACATAATTGTATAGCTGTAAAAAAAACCAGAGTTTAATTCAACCAAATAACATTTAATTGGAAGGAGAAAAGTCCTTTCTTATCCCACTGAGCAATGAATTTGGTGGGTAGGTAGCCCAGACTTGGTAGGAGGATTAAAATTGCCAGGATTTCCACAATTCTAATAAACCTCAGGCAGACAGCAAACAGACCTCTCCCTGAATTAATTTAGTTGCACATTCTTCTCCACATGACCCAATAATCAGATATGTGAGGCGATTGCTGTCATGGCTCATTAAACTAACTAGTGTCCAACTTCTAGCTAAGATTTATTGAACTGCTTTTATCCTGGATTGCTAGCTGAAATGTAAAATGAATCCTATTAACATCAACCCACATATGCAAAGGCAAAAATCCAAGCACTTATTTAACCACATGGATGTGATGGTTTATGATTGGACTTAACAGAGGAGTGCATTAAACTGACTGGAACTCTTAGATTGCATTTGATAAAATTATGTTAAATAATGACAAAGAAATGGATGAAGCCACGGCACAAAATAAAATATTTCATTAATGTATTTTATTTTGCTTTATACCGCCCAGTGTACCTCTTTGAGGGAGATGTGTGTTCAGAAATAGGCAGGCAGGCAGGCAGACAGACATGATAAACAGAGAGACAGACAGACAGAGAGACAGACAGACAGATTGATGTCATGGAAGCTTTGAAAGTGATACACAAGATATACATCTACATATTCTCCTAACTTCAATTTGGAGATATCTGGTTTAACCATTGTTGGATAGGTATCTCTGTATGATGTAGCCATTTTTCTCAGCCCCAAGGACAGCTGACATTGGAATATTTTGATCTTCACAGGTCTCACTATATGCACAATTTGTATGGCTTTCATAACTTCTCGTCATCTCTTGGTTGTTTTTGGCTGCTGCGTACATATCTCTCCAATCACCGCCACTTTGTTTCCATGGTTATTTTGATTTGTCATGTTGGACTACCTTAACACCAGGTGAGGGCAGCAGCATCAATGTTGCTAGAGAACATGATACTGGTAGATCAGGTCCTCTCAGCATTCTTAAGAGAATGAAAATGATCTACCGTTTTCTCCAGCTGAATATAGAGGTGCTGGTCTGCTGCTGTAGCATTAGCAACACTGAGATTTCTAGAGAAAGGAGTAGATCAAGATTTCTGAAATGCTAGCTGTAAAAGTTCTGATCGATGGCTGAATCCTCTGCTCAAGACATCATTGAAACTTGCCTTTTCCAATAGCCACAGCTCATGTAAGGTGCAGTTTTTCCTGTCAGTTGGGATATACCAGGCACTGCATCTTCATTTCTTCCACAATATTTGTTAAGTCTTACAAGTTATCTTGTGAGGGAAGCCACCACCTGCTCCTAGAAGAATGAAATATTTTGGGAAATATTAAAAGGCAGAATATTACATTTCCTTAAAGGAGAAATGGAAAAACATGCTCTTGGAGACAGAAAGCAGCCCCCACTTTTCTTAATAGTCCTCAGCAGATGTCAGCACTTAAGAGATAAAGAGCTTATTGAAAGAAGCCATGTATTTAGGTAGCTCTATTCATAGGCAAAGCAAATACTGCAGGCAGAAATCCATTCAAGACAGAATATTTTGAAATTCCCTGCAGCAAGGTCTAAACAAAGGTAGGATTAGCCCTCAGCCACAATAGGAATTGGCCAACACCCTTTCAGTTGCACCACCCCCAGCAAACTTCAACTAAACCTGGGAGCTCAGATAAACACCTAGGATTTGTACTTTGCCTATAGAGCAAGCTATGACCCCTACATAACCCCTACACAGCCCCATGGGAGTGACAACAGCCAATAGAATACATGTTCTTGCATAGGAACAGGAAGCTCAAGTGCAAAGTTTAAAGATGGTATAAAAACCACTCACTCTCAACTCCATTTTGCCAGCTGCACCAGAACCATAAACACTGTTAGTTCTGTTAATCATTAAACGTTCTTTCCAATCATCCTTCATGTTTCCAGTGTCTTTCCCCTGGCTTGGAATTGAACTAGATGGATATATTTCTTCCCACACTTGCTAGTTATCTTGCTAGTATAGTATGGTATGGTATAGTATAGTATGCTAGTATGGAACAAATGTAAGCTAGCATAATTTGTGCTGCCTTGCAGACTGGAGTGAACACTGTATGGATTGCCTTTTGACAATATAAGGAATTGTTAAATATTCACACTACATTTAATTAACAATACTCTGGGGAAAACAGCTTTGTGGCCTTTTGTTGAATTTTAGTTTTATGAGGAAATTCATTTATCCCTTTTCCAATAGGTCTTTTATACAGATTTCATGTTTCAGATGGAATCTCTTTGCTTCATAAATATTATGCTCAGCTTGTATTCTTCTTTTCTAGTGAAGCAAGAGTGCATTTTAATCCTCTTGCAGTAATTAAGAAGATATAAGCCTGTAGCTTAGCAAAAAGTGCAAAAGGTTTCGTTTCATTGTTTGACTGTTACCTGGCATCGGAAACCTTAATATCACTTGTTATTTTCCAATGTCTGTTCTGTCAACAGTTCCCTATGAGTAAGCTGAATCCAGGGGTCTAGGATTGTGCTACAAGAATCTTGTTTTATTTTTTGATTAGTCTATTGGTAGCAAATGACATAAGGAATGGTCATTTGTGTTTTCAAAAGTGGGAGAAGTAAACAGTGCATCTTTCTACAAAAGCTAAGCATAATCTAATACTAGCAATACCTGATGCATGTATATCATTCCAATAATCTCACAATTCTGATTATTGGGGGGGGGGATGAATTTGTAACTTATCCATTGATGACAAATCATAAAATTAACAGAAGAACAAAATAACAGAGTTGGAAGGGACCTTGGATATTTTCTAGTCCAACTGCCTGCTCAGGCAGGAAATCCTATACCATTTCAAACGAATGGTTGTCCAGTCGCTCCTTAAAATCTCCAGTGTTGGAGCATCCACAATTTCGGGAGGCAAGTCATTCCACTGATTAATTGTTCATGAAATTTCTCCTTAGTTCTAGGTTGGTTATTCTCCTTGATTAGTTTACATCAGAGATGGCTTTTAGCAGGTTCTGACCAGTTTTGGAGAACCAGTAGTGGAAATTTTGAGTAGTTCGGAGAACCGGTAAATACCACCTCTGACTGGCCCTGCCCCCAGTTATTCTCTGCCTCCCGAGTCCCAGCTGATTGGGAGGAAATGGGGATTTTGCAGTAACCTTCTCCTGGAGTGGGCGGAAATGGAGATTTTATGGTATCCTTCTCCTGTCGCACCCATCAAGCCACACCCACCAAGCCACATCACTCCCACCAAGCCACGCCCACAGAAAGGCAGTAAAATAATTTGAATCCCACCACTGGTTTACATCTATTGCTTCTTGACCTGCCTTCATGTGCTCTGGAAAATAGGTTGACCCTCTTTTCTTTGTTGCAGCCCCTTAGGTATTGAAACATTGTTATCTTTTTTTTTTTAAATAGTTTTTATTGAGTATAAATATTAAAAAAAACATAAACATACAAATATACATACATTTTAGGGAAAGGGGGAGGGAACAACAAGAACAATACAAAAAAAACACAAAACAAAAAAAAAGGGAGCCATTTTCGGCATTTTCAAGGTGTGTCGTCCTAACGGTCTATGTTTCCTTATTCTTAAATGTCTATATTATATTATCTATACATTTTTATCTTATTTTCATATTCGTTACATATATATATATATATACATTTATACATTCTATATACATTCCATTTATCCTTAAGTGTTTTTCTTATTTTATTTGTTATTATTATCTTTTTTTTCCAGCCAATTATAAAAAGGGTTCCAGACTTCGAAGTACTCCTTCTCTTCCTTTTCTTTTAGTTCCGTTGTTAGTTTATCCAATTCTGCACATTCTAGAATTTTTGTAATGATTGTATTATCTATTGGTATCTCCCCTTGTTTCCAGTGTTGGGCTATACATATTCTCGCTGCTGTCAATATATGCCAAATAATATACCAAGTTTTGGTTTCTATTTTTTCATCTGTTATCCCTAACAGGAAGGTTTCAGGTTTCAGTTCTAGTGATTTATTTGTAATTTCCTTGAGCCATTGTTTTATCTTCTTCCAAAATTTTTGTATTTTCGGGCATGTCCACCACATATGGTAGAATGTCCCACTTATATAATGGCATCTCCAACATTTAGGACTTATATTTTTATACATTTTTGCCAGTCTCGCTGGTGGGAGGTGCCATCTATAATACATTTTATATAAATTTTCTTTGTATGAGGCTGCTTTAGTTAGTTTGTGGTTTGTTTCCCAAATTTTTCCCCATTGTTCCCATTCAATGTTATGTCCCACGTTTTTTACCCAACTAATCATGTTACCTTTTATTGTTTCCCTTTCCATCTTATGTTCTAGCAAATATTTGTATATTTTAGATATCTTCTTTTTTTCATTCCCCAATAGTATTTTATCTAATTCTTATTTCTCTTTTGCTATACCATATTTCTTTTTGTCTTCTTTTAATCTTGAGTTGATTTGGTAGTATGGCCACCAGTCCATTTTTATTCCTTGTTGATTTAGTATCTTGATGTCTTTTAAATTTCCTTGTGTATCTAATATTTCCGAGTATTTTACCATTTTCTGTTTATCTATTGTATTAGGGTATATAATTGCCTCCATGCTGGACTCGCGGCTGTCGCTGGAAGATCATGTGACGGCTGCGGCCGGGAGGATTTTTTCACCAGGTCCGCCTGGTCCACCAGTTGCGGCCCTTCCTAGACTGGGACTCGCTACACACGGTCACTCATGCCCTCGTCACCTCTAGACTGGACTACTGTAACGCTCTCTACATGGGGCTCCCCTTGAGGTGCACTCGGAGGCTTCAACTGGCGCAAAGTGCGGCCGCGCGGGTAGTATCGGGGGCAACATAGCGCTCCCGAATAACACCTCTCCTGCGCGAGCTGCACTGGTTGCCAGTGGTCTTCCGGGTGCGCTTCAAGGTGTTGGTGACCACCTTTATTTTTTTTTTTAAATAGTTTTTATTTGTGTATAAATATTAAAAACAAAGACACAAATATACATATACATACATTTTAGGAAAGGGGAAGGTAGAAACAACAAAAACAATACAAAAAACACAAAACAAAAAAAAAGCCATTTTTGGCATTATCCAGGTGGGTTGTCCTAACGGTCTATGTTTACTTTCATTCTTTTTTTTCCCCTTAATTATCTATATTGTATTATCTATACATTTTTATCATATTTTCATATTCCTTACATATATATATATACATTTATACATTCTATACACATTTCATTTGTCCTTCGGTATTTTTCTTATTTTGTTTGTTGTTCATTGTCTTTTTTTTTTTCCAGCCAGTTATAGAAGGGGTTCCAAACTTCAAAGTATTCCTTCTCTTCTTTTTCTTTTAATTCCGTTGTTAGTTTATCCAATTCTGCACATTCTAGGATTTTTGTAGTGATTACATTATCTACTGGTATCTCCCCTTGTTTCCAGTACTGGGCTATGCATATTCTCGCTGCTGTCAGTATATGCCAAATAATATACCAGGTTTTGGTTTCTATTTTTTCGTCTGTTATCCCTAACAGAAAGGTTTCTGGTTTCAGTTCTAGTGATTTGTTTGTGATTTCTTTGAGCCATTGTTTTATCTTCTTCCAAAATTTTTGTATTTTTGGGCATGTCCACCACATATGGTAGAATGTCCCACTTATATAATGGCATCTCCAACATTTAGGACTTATATTTTTATA
>JANHGD010007340.1:312497-323800 GCA_027560375.1 Imantodes cenchoa
CTACTGGGGCTAGTAATAATTATTTTAAAAGCAAGTGCTAACACATCTAAATAGAATGGCTTGGATCTGAGCTAAATTAAGGCAGTTTGTACCAGCCCATACACATAAAGGTATTCTGTCTCTTTCTCATCTTTGTAGCAACTTCCCTTCTGAATCCCTTCTGAAAGACAAGGATGCTCTTCAGAACAATGTAGGAAGATGAATGTCGGTAATTGGGGAAGAAACTAATTGTCCCCAAGCCATGTGAACTTTATTCCAAAACCTTCAACCACAATCTCACATTATTCACAGCTATATGATATTCTGTGAGCAAGTGTGTATGATTGTATGTTTATCTGTGCATCTAGCGTTTATTTATTTTCATTCCATAAACTTCTTTAAGTTCACTAGTTGTCCAGATACTACTCTGCTTGCAGGAGAGATGACAGGTGGTTTTGATTTTACAAGTCTATTTTGGATATATTTTCCTCCATTCCACACAGTTTTAATGAGGCTAAATAAATTTGAACCAAAGGAATGACAAAATTCTGAAGTATATCTGATGGGATATACTTCCTCTAGTTGCCAATCAGTTGCAAAACAACAACAACAAAAACAGTAAGACTGTCTGGAAATATATCAGTCCAGTATCATTTGAATTCAGAGTCTAGCTAGTAGAAGAACAAACCAATAAATCACAGTTCAGCTTTGCAGGGAGTTAGTTGGGAGAGTTCTTGGGAATGAGGCCATGTGTCTGACTTTACAGAGACCAGATCTGACTTTGAAGGTATCCTCTACTGCAAGAGCTAATAAGTCCAAACCTGCTTGAAAAACAAAGTACCCATAGAAGGAAGAGCAGGAGACTAGAAATAGTTTATCATCATCAACAACAACAATCCACACCAGATTGTGCAAGCACATATGTCACTAGCAGAGAAATATTTTATTGACTTATAGCATATAAAATCAGTACCCCTTCCTGTCTTCTTTTAGGATAATGAGGTTTTTTTTCCCCATTTGAAGCAATGAATTTACTTGCCATTTACGTTTTTCAGCCATAGGCTTTTGAGCCTCTAGACATGGTCATGTATTAGATTTAACAAAGTATCTCAACAAATTGCCCCAGCCTGCTAAATATATATTACAACCTGTATGCTTGAAAAACTCCCTGGTTTTGTAATCCCAGGGATGTGGGGGGAGTTGTTAGTCAAGGTTGTTGTGAATACCAGGTTGTTTTCCAAATTCTTTAACAGAGGGTTTGGAATGATTATATGCCTTAGTGACCATGACACAATTGTCTTGAAGAATATTGTTCTAACTAACATTTCTCATGAATAAATAATGCAATATCTGATAATGATTTGTGCTAAATTCAGAACTTATTTGTAAAGCCTAGAGAAGCTTTGGGATTGTTCATATATACATGTTTATCTCTTGAGTCTATACAAGTATGATTTGCATCAATTTGCCTGGACCATGGAGCATAAAGTGAAAGCACAGCTTTGCACTCATCATATTCCTTATACCTCACAAGCAATACCTTTCAAGGGAATCTAGTCATACATCTAGCTCTACCAGATCAAATGCTGTAGAAGGAAATAATGCACACAATGTAAAACAGCCTAACATTTGTCTTGATAGCTGAGCAATTAAACTCAGAACTTTTCTGTTCACAATATTGGATCAGTGTGATTTGAAAGAATATTAGGAGTGTGTGTGTGTGTGTGTGTGTGTAGAGTGAATCTTAGCTGACCAGTTTCAAGGCAGCATTGTCTCTCCTTCCTTATCTTCTTTCTGTCTTTCTCCTTATAAAGGGTGTTCCAGACACTTCAACTTGATAGATTGCATCTCTTGTTTTAAGAGTTCCATCATTTCCTTGCCGTCTTAGTTCCAACAGTCCCACTTAGTTTTCACTTGAGGTGGTTGCTTTGAACCTTGTTCAAAAGGTTATGGTAATGTTGAGATTTAAGGAATCTTGGATAAGAGTCTCTCTCCATCAATACGTATATAAGTCTCTGAGCCTCATCAAAACTGGAAGGTGTGGGATCTTGAACTTTCTTAGCTACAGATTTTCTTATATGAAAGTCAATGTTAACCTAGAGAGAACAAAATGAAATTTCAACATCTTTTTAAAAACTACCCCATTGATATAGTAATGTTTAAAGTCAAACTCAATACAGTCTGAATGATTGCTACATTACACCTTTGAGCAGTTATTAAGAAATGAGACAAAGTTTATATTTCTCAATTCACTGATATTGTGAGATGGCAGGCATATAAATGTAATAAATGAAATTAGTATAGTTATGCTATGTACCCCTTGGACTTTGGCATCTTGAAGAAAAAAACGTTGGACGGGCTGGAATAGCCTATAAAGATATACATTTAAGATTATGAGATGGAGACAAGAAACATAAAGATGATTTTCGGTTTGTTAGCCCATAGTTTATAGTTTATTGCTAGGTATGTTTTTTTCTTGACAGCCTATAAAGCTGAGGACAGTTTAGAAACTCGTTTCCTAATGTCCTCAGCAGTATATTGCAAATGGCAATATCGTCACGTATAATTCAATATGCATATAACTGATACAGTTCATATAATTTGCAAGCAGCCTCATGTAACTGAGCGATTTTGGCATAAGTCAGTGACACCCCCCCCCCCCAACCTTTTGGGCAACAAGGAATAGTTCTGTGGAGAGAGTTTTTTCCACAGACTGGAGGGCCATGATTTCACATGCTACTTATATACTGTGGATGAGGCTTTGTTTGAGTGGCTTGGTTTCTGGCATGTTGCAGCGCGATGCTGGTCCATGGACCAGATATTGGGGACCCCTGGCATAAATAGCAAATTAAATAATTATTGCAGGATTTCATTCTTAACATAAGGCAAATAGTCTGTTCATGATTGTGGGACTTCAGCCTCCTGTGGGGCTACACTGTCTTTTATTTCATGATAAAAGGGGTGGAAAAAAACTGAAGTGATACAAAATCAATCTTCAATAAATAATCTTTGGTAAAATAAATTTCACTATGTGAAAATGATTCTGTTAGTATATGAATTGATTGATTTAGAGCTTACTTGTTTTCTGGCATCTGACTTGACAAACTCTTGGTAAATCTTTTCTGCTTTGCCACATAAACAATCAGCCTGTGTTTTCCTGTAGTCTTCACACGCCAGCCAAAACTCAATGTTTTCGTCACTGAATTCTGATTTCAAAAATTCTCTGAATGCCTCTTGACCACCTACAGTGAATAAAAACATTAACATGATTTAAGTTAGGTGGGGTAACCTAATCTGAAAACATACAATATTTCTGCAAACTTGTAGTATAATAGTAGGAAATAGAAAGGAAAAAAAGGTCACCAGAATGTTTTGTGGACTTTGAGTACTTCAGTCTTCCTGAACTACTTTTGAACTTTTTTCTCATTCTATTGCATGCAAATTTGATATTTTGTTCAAATATCAAATTTGAGTTAGTTGAGTTATCCAAAATATAAATTGAGTTATTAGTGAGTTATCCAAAAAGAGTCAACTGCTCAGCTTGAGAGCAGTTTCTCATTTAATTCAATCAATGATTATAAATAGATTGAAGGAAGGAAAAATGAACATCCTACCAATATTTTACAGAAATGATACGACAGCTGGAATTAGCTGTTTTCTAAATAGAAAGGTACTAGGAAGGTACAAACACAAATCAGCAATCTTCTGCAATTTCTCATAAATGCAAAAGGCAAAGACAAAAAAATCCAATCTTGTCTAATGTTGTCTTTTTGAAAAGATCAGAATTAACAATAGTAATCAATATACAATCAAAACTCTCAGTGCTCATAATTAATTGGTTCCAGAAGTATAATGAGTACCAAAAACAATGAGTACCAAACAACATTTTCCCATAAGGAACAATGTATTGAGTCACAAGGCAGTCGACACTGATAACTTCTACTTGTCCATTGAGTACCAAACAAACAACGCGTCCTGGGACAAAATGTTTGCATCAAAATTCGTTGAATACCAAATCAATGAGTTTCAAAGCAGTTGAATATCAAGCTATCACTACATATGCATAATTATAGTCTCCATTAGTGTCAGAGAATATGGTTTGGATGTATAGTATGTGCCCATATGTACATATGAAAAGTCATTAAACCAGGGCTTAGAATATTTTATTGAATAAATCGAATTAGGGTTTTTTTAAATTTCTGAAGGACAACACCAATGCTCTGCATATTTTAAGAAAGTGACAGCTGCATTTTTCCAAGTTTCTTTCAAGGTTACATATTCCAAAACGTCCAAAAGAAATGCTTACGCTGGGTTGCCAGAAGCTTTTCTAGGGATTGGGACCACTGGATAACTTCTTTTGTAGAAAGCCTGAAATGAAATAAAAATGCAAACGGTTTGAAACAGAGAGGCCTCCCCTGGAAAATATGAGACATTGGTGCCTGTGTTTGATGTCTGTGCAGTGACAAAGGGGGCGGCGGGTATGGGGAGAGAAATAACTTTAAACATTTTTTGAAGGTTTATATTTACTAAACATAATTAATGTATCTTATTTATTTAACTATCTTCTACACCGTCTTTCTCTTTGACAGACTATTGTCTCAGATAATGCGTACTTAAAAAAAGAAACAGAAAAATCTAACCCCCCAAATTATATCTAACCCAGCGGTAGGTTGCTCCTGGTTTGGCCCAGTTCTGAGAACCGGGAGCGCCGGCAGCAGGATGCTGCGCCCACCAGCCCGGGACTCTTCTGCACGAACTGATAGCAAGGGGATTTATTTATTTATTTATTGTATTTCTAGGCCGCCCAACTCCTGAAGGATTCTGGGTGGCGTACAACCCACTACTGATCTAACTCCCCCAACTATATTTCAATACTATCAGTGAGAAATTTGATCATAATAGGATATATTTATAAACCATGTTTGCATCCTATCTTCTTCCCCAGATAATATTTTGCATGGGAGTGTTGCCTGGGAGAGCATGAAGAGGCACTGATAATATTTTCCCAACTGAGTCTTTTCCTAGGATGAAATGAAACCAAAAGTGAAGGCCACAGTACTGGAGCTAGGAAAGAAAATCAACCTCAGACTCTCCTGTATTTATAACCTGAGCCCTGGTAGCGCAGTGGTTAGAATGCGATATTGCAGGCTAACTGCCCACTGTTTGGAGTTCGATCCTAATGGGCTCAAGGTTGACTCAGCCTTCCATCCTCAGCCTTCCATCCTTCTGAGGTCAATCAAATTATAGGGGCTTTTAATTGGTTTCTTAGAATGGTACGTGATTTTTAATGTTTTAAATGTGGCTTATCTTATTGTTTAGGTTATTTAATTAGCAGTTGTTCATGTACTGCTTTTTATTGTAGTTTTTAATTATTCTTTTATTGTTGTGCACCACCCTGAGTCCTTCGGGATTGGGCGGCATACAAATCCAATAAAATAAAAATATAAAATGAGGACCCAAATTGTTAGGAGCAATATGCTGACTCTGTAACCTGCTTAGAGAGGGCTGTAAAACACTGTGAAGCGGCACATAAGTCTAGGTGCTATTGCTAATAGCTAAGTGCTATTGCTATACACTTCACAACTGGTTTTTGAAAGCAATTTAAAGGCTCTTCTCTAGTTCAAAACTTGAAAATTCTTTGAACTGAATCTCAGAATAATTTATTACCAGTCTCCATTTTCTCCTGCAAATGCTATAGCTGCGTAGAGATTTGATGTCATAATTTGACAATTGTAACCCCTTGTTATATCCTGTGGACAACCTAATTAAATCTTTAACTGAGATAAACCCAAACAGAAGTATATATCAATTTGGAAACCAACTACCAGAAATCTTTGATTCATTCAGGATATTGTGTCAATATTACAATGTCATACTGAATTGCCCTATTTGATTTTAAACCTAGTCTGTAATATTTTGCCTTGCCTCACTAGCCCAGCTTTCTATTAGATCACCATAGCATAAGCTTAGATGTTTATAATGGAAATAAGTTTGCCATTAAGAAACTGCTGTCATCATTGCTCTTTGAAGAGTTGTTAATCAACAAATATTGAGGAAGGATGGGGGAAGTAATATTGGCAGAATGGTAATGGCAGAACTGACTGCTTGACAGATGTCTTATGGAACACCTGAATGTAGGCCTATCTGTGTGTGGTTAAATGGAACAGAAACTGATTTTTATTGCTATCGTAACACTTGAAAAGGGAAAATGCAACTCTTTTGTGCTCCATGATGATCCATGGAAAACTCCTACACATACACATACACACCCCTCCAAATACTGATATACTAATGTCCATGGAAGTTTTTTTTCCCCTCTTCAATTTATTTAATAAATCTGTTATATGACAGGCTATCAAATTGTCTCAACAGTATGCAATAACAACAAAAACCATATAAAATAAATAAAATAAAATGAACCGTCATAAAACCATATCTTGGAGATTGTACAAACAAAAACAGCAAATGCTTAACATACTTCAAATTTAGTGATTGTGTTGAAGGAACGTTTACAACTCATCTTTTCTCATGTTGGATTAAAGATCCGAGTGTTCAGCATTAATTTTTAAAAATCTACCATAGAAGATAGATATAAATAAGTCTAAGAGATGCAGCCGCCAAATTTCCAAACATGGTTGCACAAAGGCACAAACACTCTGATCTTAATGTATGCAGCTCAGATCTGTCTTTAAAATTTTGCATAATTAGGTCTTGGGTCTTATGCTAGCAGGTGCTGGGAAGGATGAACAAATTGATGGAAGATGAGGTATTATATTCTAGGTAACATGCACTACAACACATAAACTAGCCTCTTACCATCCTTCACTATTCTTGAAGTAAGATGTTACTGCTAGTCCTCTTAGTTCAATGGGTAAGGATCATCACTTTGACTCTTGCCTTCAGTGGTAAAATGTCTTTGGACTGGTTTACAGAGATGTTTTAAATATGCCAAAATGAGTTTTTTTTTACTTACTTACTTACTTACTTACTAACCCTTCCTAATTTTTGCCCATTCCTCTTTGGTACTGAAAGATTCACACAGTTTCAGTGCACTCAGTTTTGTGAAATAAATGAGCATTCCCATGGTATGGATGTATTTTCTTTGCATCTTTGTTTGCTCTATATGATACCACAATTATAACAATATAATTTGATACTTACGTTACATCTCTTGAGCTGGAGTATTTCATGTCAGCTGATTCAACAGGTGGCACTAGACCCATGAAATATTTTTTTGCTTCCACACCCCTAAAACAAATTAGAGAATACATTTACTCATGGCTTTCAAACTCCAAATAAACATCTGGCGAAGCAAATTCTATCATTCAGATTAATTGAGCTTTGTTGCTATTCAGTCCAATTTGCTCAGAACCCAAAGAAATGTTTCCCCTGATTTCCCCCCTTAGTTTATTTCTACAGAAATAAATTTAATATGTCTTTGGAAGAATTAAATTAATTAGAATACCTATATAGCAATTTATATCTATAAAGACATAATGCTAAACATTTTAATTTGTTTAATTTAAAACTATGGATTTGAATTTAACAAATAATAGTCTAAGGCACATTTTAATTTATGGAAACTACAAGCTAGTCATAGGCATATTTTTTCCATTAATAAATAATACTAATTCCAGAGGGACATCTTTCAAGTTTAATATACATAGAGCGTATTTCAAAGTGTTTTTACAGTGAGCAGATGATATTATATAGCTTTTATAAACTCCGTAGTTCCTTTATTGTGTGTATCTTGTCCTCTAAAACCAGTCTTTGTCCTCCATGCTGTTCTAGAGTCTGGCATTTGATCCTTCATGAGGTATATTTTAAAATACTTCATGAGGTAGAAGTTCCAAAGGCTGAAAAGATCTCTTCTGATGCCCAAAGCTTGCTGCTACCAGCTGCAATCATGGAAGAAGACAGTGAGGGCTCAGAGTATTCTCTAAAGCAGAGGTCTCCAACCTTGACAACTTTAAGACTTATGGACTTCAACTCCTAGAATTCCTCAGCCAGCTTTGCTGAGGAATTCTGGGTGTTGAAGTCCACAAGTCCTAAAGTTGTCAAGGTTGGAGACCCCTGGTCTAAAGATAAGGCTATCAGATTTGAATTACTGAATTGCTGATTTGAATTACAGTTGGCCACTAGTTGGCAGCAGAGATGGATTTTTTCATACTTCTTTACTATCATCTATTCTACAGATTGCCTTAATCTGTACACATTGAAGTTGTCTACGGGACTGATCTACAATCCAATTCTACCTTCCAATCCATCCTCATTGCTTTCTAGGTCTAGGTTCATCTATGGGCACATCTTAATCCTTCAGTACACCATGACAATTTTTTCAAAGGCTGAAGGCCTTGTCAAGGATCCTTATGTCTGAAGATTCCAAGCCACCTCTGCCTTGACTAAACTTATTTTACCATTCTCTCCTTAGATCTATAAATAGGGTCAAATCAGAAGGACAAATAGAGGAAGAAGAGAAATGAATTTTGATAATTCATGATTGTAATTTCTAAACAGCTTATTTATTAAATCAATTATTACCTTACTGTTTTAAATAATCTATTATTTATTAAATTAGTATTTATTACACTAGTTTAAATTAAAATGTAATATTAAATTATCACATTATTTATTACGTTTTAAAATGGTGCCCAATTCTATATAGGCTTTAGATGGCATTCAACATTGTAAGAATAAAAAGAACAATGTACATCGAAAAGAAAAGAAAAAAGAAAAAAAAGAAAAGAAAAGAAGAAAAGAAAAGAAAAGAAAGGAAGGAAGGAAGGAAAGAAGGAAGGAAGGAAGGAAGGAAGGAAGGAAGGAAAAAAAATAGAAAGGAAAGAAAAGAAAGCAAAAAAACCCCATGAAAAATCCATAGGGGGTTACACTAACCAAAACCTGGGGAAATAACCAGGTTTGCAATCTACAGGTGGGAACCATTTAGATCTCTGATGGGGGGGGGAATTTCAGTGGGAAGGTGCTATGACTAATAACTTCTTTCATCCTGACAGATGCTACTGTTTGGTTGCAGAGCACATTCATTCTCGATAATCAGACTAGCTTACCAATCGTCTCCATTTGCAGTGCTTTGATGGAAAGATGTTGAAATAATTTACTATAGGACTATTCTATCATTTGACACTCACTAGCCCAGAAGCAGAAATATAAAAAGAGGTTTAGCAGAGTCTGTGGAGTTTGAGCAATTGTTGAATGTTCAAGTCCTTCTTTGCCTCCATTTCAGCCACTTGAAGATGACACATATGCATAGTTTTAAGCATTTTTTAAAAGTTCGTCATAACTCTTCTGAAATTTTCATGTTCTTTGCTTAGGTACCCATATGTGAGAAAATACTAAGATGGTTTGAGTGGGTGGTGGGATAATAATTTCCATCTAAAAATTAAAGACTTTTCTTCCACATGCACAAAAAAACCCATAGTATTGTTGAAGTGGCATTTTGCTGCTGCTTTAGCTAAGACCACAAAAAAAGTCTAGGGAAACCACTGCGACTTTAAGCTAAAAAGTCTGCTCTGGTGAGTGCACACACACACAAAACACAAAACACAAAGTATCCTGTACCCATTCATAAGAACATTGAAAGTTTGATCCCTTAAAAAAACCCGAATACTGTCTAAAAATGCAGGTGTGTCCTTTAAAAAATGAAAATACAGATTTTTTTTAAAAAAGCAAACTGCTTAAAACAAAGTTTTCCGTACGGACTTTGACTAGTATGACATTTATTCAAATATAATTCCTTCATTCTGTTCTATCCCTCTTATCTATCATCTCTCCCATTAAGGCTTGAACAAAGATACATTTTGTTAATTACTGATATGAGCTTGGTTTATCAAAATTGATGATTATCAGTTTTATTTGGGTTCTTGAGCAGAAACCCAAACTCCCTCGCTTTCGATTGATCACCCAGAATTTGCAACCCAAAACTGATGTTCTTCGGATTTTTGATTCACAATTTGGCTTCCTGCCTTAAAATAAGCAGGAAACCTGCAAAATAGATGGAGACTTTTGCCAAATCGGGGTCCAAAATCCAGGAATAAAACCTGAGCTGAAGAAACTTTTTTAAAGTAAATTTTTGCTTAAAATAAAATAAAGAAATAAATAAAAGGGAAGATACACTTACAAAGCCTTTGTCTTCTTTTGGTGAGCTTTGCTGCCTGCAATCCCACATGTCTTTATTTCATCTGAAGCGGTCTGCCACATAAACAGCCAAGGCATTTTCAGTTGTCTCCCTTTAGGTTGCAATGCTTCTGCAATCCTAACATCTAAAGGTCTAACGACCTCTTGCAAAGTTGACGGCTTTATACACTGACTCATATCACCTGCTTGGTAAGAAAGAAGCGGCTTTCCCACAAGCAGAGACACTTCCTTTTTTTAACCGTCTGATGACATAAGTAGACTTTGGGACTTTTTTAAAAAAAACAAAAAAACTATTGGTTGCTGTTAAACTGGCTAGGACAGGTCTCAGAAGCTAAATATTTTTTTAAAATCTTTCTTACAAGAATTCTTTACCTATTTACAGTTAAAGATCAAAATTGTCATATAGTCAATATTATATTTGTGTGTGTGTGTGTATGTATGTATGTATGTATGTATGTATGTAAGTATGTATGTATTGTGTGTGTATTGCTATTAATAAATATGAATTCACATATAAATAAAAACCTGGTTAATAATTTAAAAAAATCCCTTCTCACTCTTAAGGATGATATGTGTCTTCCTCAGCCTTGGGGTCTGCATCAGACATCTGGAAGTTTGAGGGTTCTGTTGCACAGGACATTAGCTGCTCCTAGCAGAGCACCCTTCTGGACAGAGACCTTTGATGTTCCTGGGATCTATACTGTCCCAACTAAGGAGTCTGATGGAGTTAGAGACAAGGCATTGCAGGATGCTAAGATGTCTAACTGCCTTCGCAGTGTTTATTTGCTTTTATACAGTTTTCCAAGCAGCAAAAGGTAACAAAGAGCAACAGCATTTTATTGATGAATTCTCCTGACCAATCCTTAAGAACATCCTGTTGATACAACCTAGATGAGACCACATACTAACCAGGGATAGTGTCCTACATCATTCTGGCTATGTGAACTGGGATCATGTAGGTATGAGAGGCCTGTTTGAGGCAGGCAGTTTGCTGCACACCAGGGGTGGGTTCCTCGTTCCGAAGCCGTTGCTTTGCTCCGCTGGGCACTGCCATCTTTATTTTGGATTTTTTGCTTCCTGCACATGCGCAGGAAGCAAAAATCTTGCGAGTGCTGGCTTGCTCGTGCGAGATGTTGGCATTTTTTTGCTTCTGCGCATGTGCAGAAGCAAAG
>JANHGD010007340.1:520496-530539 GCA_027560375.1 Imantodes cenchoa
GGGGGGGGGAGAGACTTACTATCTTGTCATCTTCCATTCCCCCAAGCCTGCTGGCAAAGCCAGGTTTTAACAGCTTTGAGGAAGGCAAGGAGGGTGGGAGCAGTGTGGATCTCCGGCGGAAGCTGGTTCCATAGTGTCGGGGCCACCCCAGAGAAGGCTCTCCCCCGAGGCCCCGCCAACCGACATTGTTTGGTTGACGGGACCTGGAGGAGACTCACTCTGTGGGATCTCACCGGTCATAGGGAGGTATGTGCCACAGATAGCCTGGCCCTCTGCCATATAGGGCTTTAATTGTGCCCGGAGACTAATCGGCAGCCAATGCAGCTGCAAATGTGTATTGGATGCCCTTGGGGCAGTTTGGAAAACAAAGATATGAGGAAGCTTAAGGAAGATAAGAACATTACCATCATGGCACCAGAACAATACAAGCACACCTGGCATATATAGACTTTACTATGACAAGCACAGACTTCCTAATATCTACAATGCTGACATTTTTTGAGACCATCAAAAGGTCTCTCCAAAACCTGTAGGTGTCTTATAAGTGAAGAGATTCTCATTTTTGGATAAACTCTCTTATTTCATTATTTATTTATCAGATATATAGACCACTTTAATCAGAAAAGGCATTCATCAGTTCATAAAAGTAAAACGCTTGCAAGAGGTAAAACTTCTTCAATCCAGTCATTATTACAAATCAAACACAGAATGCAAAATATAGAGACAAAAATAAACCTATAGTTGTCCTCATTTTGTGACCACAATTGGGGCCAGCAACTTTATTGCCAAGAGATGTGGTCGTTAAGTGGGAAATCACATGACCATGACTGTGCCATCCCTGCCTTATGGAATGCTGCCTGCTCCCTTTTCAGTGCTGGTATAGGCAAGTCAAAAGTGACAAGAATAATCAGTTTCACACCTATGACTTTTGTTTGTCCCCTAACCATTCCCCCACCCTTTGGACTGCTCACCTTAGCACTGGGATAATTAACAATAAGGGAATTGTTTGCATTTATATTCATCAGAGAAGAAGTGATTACAAGAGAGTAAGCAGGCACACAATTTGTGTGTGCTAGGGGGAGTAGCAACTAGGATAAGGATGAAAGAAAAGCTGTGTTTGGCTGATGTATCTACTTCATATTGTCTTGGGAAGTTTGTTCTGATAATGAACACCGAAAAACAAAAGCAGAGAAAGAGAATAAAAGAGATAATTTTGAATCATTTTATGTCAGGCTAATTGAGATAGGAACTTTGTGGTAAATAGTTGGTTCAGCTCTGAGAATGAAGGAGCCATCAGATAAAGTTTCTGAATCAATTAAATGCATTGCTTGCCACTGCTTAATCACTTAGTGAACATTAATAATGTAATGTCTCAACACAGAAGATACATTGGAAACAATTAATAAGAAAGCTGATCTTTTCTTCCTGCTAGATAAAAAAGACTTATTGTGTAAAAGCTTGAACTAATCATAAAAATTAATCCTAAAAGCTTCCACCAATGTGTTTGCCTGCATTGTTGATATAACACCTTGCATCACAGCTTTCATCACAATCTCTCCCTTTTTTGTCACCAAGTATTCCCCTGATAAATTCCAAAATATGAGACAATATAAGGCAAGTGTACAATAAACGGCCCATATTAATTTTTTATGTTATTTACCATTTAGCAAGTATAGCCAGATTGGAAGACTGAATCAAACATTAATATCTTAGAATATTTCTGTTGCCTTCATACTGATTGCATGCTGGTTTTCATTTCAGACATAACCCACGCCTAACTTGATTTATCCTGGGAAAAATCTGAATTACACTGAAAAGGGGCTCTATTGCATTTATTTTTTGTACTAAATAAATTATATTTCTCCTTGATAGTAATTAAGGTAAGTTAGAACCCATCCCTGCTGGTTATGATGACTTTTCACTTATTGGATGCAGAGCTACTCCTTTTGCGTATACCACCAATTTCTCATCTTCCCATATTTATTTTTACAGTTTTTATCAGCAATACATTTTGGGCTTTAGCTGTTAAGGAGCTGGCTGGACAGTACTGACAGCTCCCTGTCAGCAATTTAGAAAATTCACTAATTTTCTCCTGATACCTTCACTAAATCTTGCTTCACTGTGATGAAAGTTCAGTGAACCAAAATGCTAACAGAGCAATGGCTTGTTGGAACTGATACATATGTTTACTCTTTCTCACTTACAAATTCCTGTACATGATTTTTGAGCCAAGAAATATTCAGTGAGTTAGTTATATTCACATTAGTGCATTATGTGTATTGATTATGAATTATATGAATTATGAATTAAGAGTTGAGGTGGCGCAGTGGTTAAAGTGCAGTATTGCAGGCCATTGCAGCTGACTGCTAGTTCAGCAGTTCAGCAGATCAAATCTCACCAGGCTCATGGTTGAACTCAGCCTTCCATCCTTCCGAGGTGGGTAAAATGAAGACCGAGATTGTTGGAGGCAATATGCTGATTCTGTAAACCGCTTACAGAGGGCTGTAAAGTACTATGAAGCGGTATATAAGTCTAAGTGCTATTGCTATTATGAGTATTGTTCCGCCATAGTGGATTTGGTTGGGTTACACAATTTCATTTAAAGAAAACAGATGGTTTAATCTAAAATATTTAGATCTGAGAACTACAGAGTTTTGTGCAATTTAGTTAATCCTCGAGGCAACATGGACGGCAAACAAATCTAATAATTAAATAAATCATGATGACAATGTTTTTCCATTCTGACACAATCCTGCAAAAGATTAGGTCTTGGAATTAAATGTGTGCTTCAGAATATCTTTGTTTACCTAAGTGGCAATCCACAAAACCATTAGCGTTTCTTCTTTCAAGAATCATTTACTGATAAAGACCTCAAATATGTCCTACATAAAGCTCTAGCTTCCTTTATGTGAACTTTTTCAAAAGATCATCTGCTTTTCTTTCATTAACATGAGTCCTTTAAACAGCTGCTCTATACTCCACCTCTCCTTACTCTTCTTCATAAATCTGATGCCAGCCAGTTTTATGTGCCTGGAAAGTTTCATAACTGGTAGGTTACTGCAATTGACTTTTCTTTCTTGATTAGGATTCATAGGGCAGAGAACAAGTGGATTGAAAATATGATGTGGCATGACAACCTCTCTCCTCTGGGAGCTGCTATCAGATTTCCTACCGAATAAATCTGAAACCTGACAGCCATGCACAGGGGTAAGAAAGCCATTAGTTCGGCAATCAAAATCCTAAGCCAAATTCAAGAATCTAAGCCTTTGGCAAGGTCTATCCTCTCAGTGGCTGTTTTCAAGAAGTTTTGGTAATGAGCCTGAAAGAACATGTGGTCAGATCCATGAACCAGACTTGGTAATTTGCAAATTTCTTCGCTCTCAAAATACTGGACAAATTTCAAGGCACTTTAAAAGCACTTTAAACTTCTACCAATTTCATCTGAAATGAAGACATCTTTAGGGCAACTTGGCTGCATTGGAAAGGATATCAATCTACTCACAGCAAAGGAGTTTTGTTTTGTTTTTAAGGTTCTCCCTCTCTCCCTCCCTCCTTCCTTCCCTCCTGTCTTCCTTCTCCTTCTGTCTTAGGGGATTTAAGGGAAGGACATTAATTTAAGATCCCTACTTTTCATTAAATTCCACATCATTGAGGGCTTTTCCCCCATTATTATCTGTTGAATCCACTGAAATTCCGAGAAACAGAAATAGCAATAGCACTTAGACTTATATACTGCTTCATAGCGCTTTACAGCCCTCTCTAAGCAGTTTCCAGAGTTGGCATATTGCCCCCAACAATCTGGGTCCTCATTTTATCCACCTCAGAAGGATGGAAGGCTGAGTCAACCATGAGCCTGGTGAGATTTGATCTGCTGAACTGCTGAACTAGCAGTCAGTCTCAGTGGCCTGCAGTACTGCACTCTAACCACTGAGCCACCTCAGTGGTTCTTTTCCCTGTAATATTCAGGGAAACGACAATATTGAAAATTTGTAACTCTGGGGCTACATTTTAGTTAGTTAATTTTACAGCCTTGAGCAAAAACTATTGATTTGGATGTGGATATTTGGACCATTTGGATATTTCAAATGATTAAACTGAAAACAATTCTCTATGTGAGATCTAAGGCCTTTCCAACAAAAACTGTATTTGTAGGATACCTAAACCTGTGACTGTATCTATTTGTATCTGTCATTCAAATTACACCAACGATCAAACTAATGCTATGTCCATTAAGTAGCATGCAACTAACTTTGCTTTTAATTATTATAGCGGAAGTTTGGAGGAATCCAATTAGGATTATGATCCCTTTGGGTTACTTGATTTATCCAGCTGAAATATAAGGAAAATGTACCTCAGAATGGCTACAAATTTTCAAGGATATTCTTCCCTTCTTTTTCTCAAGTAAAAGTAGATTGGAATTTTCAATACAAAAAGTAGAACTGGAGAAAAACGTGCTTGACAAATTTACCAGATGCGTCCTTTAAGGTATCTAATGGTTGATTGATATTGACCTGAAAGTAATGCCAGTATCAGTCACATCATCTCATAGTGTAATGATAGTCAATATTTTCGGTCTGAGGTCATATTTGGAATTTAATGAGTGAGTGTGTGTATGCTAATAAAATGGTTCCCATGATAGACATGTCCCAGCAGAAATCACTCTTTTACCAGACAATGATCTAATTCCCCATTATTTGTTTCATTTTCATCCTGCCTTATTCTCTATCAACCCAGTAGAATCCTCCCAGAGGCTGAAAAAAAAAGGCTACAAGGTAGTGTTTGGCTTTTCATCATTTCAACTTTTTTCTTTTCTTTTAAATTAAAAAGGTATATACATTTAAGTGTGACATGAAATCTGGCGGATGTAAAGTTACTAAGGGGCATGTATAAGTGCACCATCGTGCCTACCATCCCTGTCCTAATGTCCCCATTTATTTGTATCCATTTCATGTATTCATAATTAGGTTTATAATTGTACCTGTTATCTTATCTTATACATGCTTGACAAAATAAAAATAAAAAAATACTTCTGGAAGCACATTGGTGCCAGTTAATTACATTTTTCTTACTGCAGTACAATAATATACTAACTTGTAGGTTCTGCATCCCCAGATCTGTTAAAGACATTCTTTCAATCTTCTGGAAATTTTGCTTAGGGAATGGAGTAAAAATAACTAATTTCACATAATTCATTGAAAGCAAATATGTCACTTAATAATGCACTGACCAACTTGGCTTATGTTACATATGGCTGTACATGATCCAAATTTGCATACCCGCCACTGATTGGCTGTTATACCGGTGGGAGATTTTAGTGGCTGTCAGTGGCTGCCCAGCTGCAGGGAACCCTTTAAAAGTGGCTTCCCTGCCATCTGTCTGCATTCTGTTTACTCTTCGTGAGAGCTAAATAAAAGGTGCTGAACTGTTCCTACGTCTCATCTCTTCATTTCCCACACAATCCAACAGCTTAAAATGCATATCTATATTTTTTCCTGCACCTTAGAACAATTGAATTCTGCTCACTTAAAACGTTTTTGAGCCAAGCTCTCAGTGTAAAGTTTGTGAGCACCCATGTGTTTCCTGCTTTCCCAAAAATTAAATCACCCTTCTCAACAAAAAGCAGTTAATGAGCCTGGAATTAATATTAGAATGGTTGGCTTACATTCTTCCCACCATGATACTTGGGGAGCAGCCTAGGAGAGCTCCTGCCTTCTCTCAGTTGAGGATGATATATGAGCTCTAGAAACAAAAGCTGTCAGTAAGCAAGAAAGCATGAGTGGATAAATCAGGACAGAATTATATACATTCAGTGTTGTCATCGAAGCTGCTGCTTCAGCTGCTGCTTAATGCAAAAAAAGCCAGTCTCCTTTGGCTTCAGAGAACAGCAGGCAGCTTGGCAATGTTTGATTTCCACTATTAGGAGCATCTCACCCATCAAGCGCTGGTGCTCTGTTATTCTTCGGGGCTGCAATTGCTAATCTGATTGCTACGATAGGAAAATGGGGTCACCAATTTGGATGGCTTAGAAAGGAGATTAAATAAACCCATGGAACAAAAGCTTCTTGGATGAGAAGCAAAATGTTTTCAAGGAAAAATGAAGAAAGTCTAGTTGCCTCTTGAAAAAGAGGCAACTAGGGACAATCATGATCTGGATAACTGATAATCTCCATAGACAAACCATCACCGGTTGCTAGTTATGATCATTTGCTATCTGTGGCATCAGAAGTCCAAAGCTCTGGTAGTTTTTTAGTGGTAGGATGTTCCTATATCCTGCTTTTGGGATTCTTACGCTGGCTGAGAGACAGAATTCTGAAGTAGTCAGAATTGCCCTTTTAAGGAACAGGGTGTTCTTGTTTTAAATGATGTTTTTATTACATTGCATTGTGTTTTTTGTTTTGTTTATTGGCCCAGGGTTTCTTCTGGTAGGTGGGTGGTTACATAAGATGTAGAATGAAGGGATGGATGGATCAATAAATAAATAATATTCAGCTCAAGGCATGCTTGTCCTTTCTAGTTCTCGAAACATACAAACAGCTGTAGAATGTAGCTTCCAAGATCTGCAAGTGGGCATTGAACACCACCCAGAGGCTACCATATGAGGACAAATTATGCATTGTAAAGATTGCTTGGAGATGGGAGATACTTTCAATGTAATCTATCGAACCCTTCATGGATTGCCCCTGTAACTAAGTAGGATAGATGGTGAGGAAGCTTACCACCAGATTGCAAGAACACAAACGAGTGGTCAGTCGAGGAGACCCAAACTCATTGGTAGCCTCACACTGCAATGAACAAGGACACATATTTTATTTATTTAAATTTATTTAAATATAAACATTCAATTTTGCAGCTATCAAAAGAGCCATGGTAGTGCAGAATGCAATACTGCAGGCTACTTCTGCTGACTGCTGGCTGACTGCAATTTGGCAGTTCAGATCTCACCAGGCTCAACGTTGACTTAGCCTTCCATCCTTCCGAGGTCGGTAAGATAAGGAGCCAGATTGTTAGGGGCAATATGCTGACCCTGTAAAACTGCTTAGAGAGGGCTGTTAAGCACTATGAAGGGGTATATAAGTTTAAATAATATTGCTATTGCTACCAAGATTGCTGGACAAGCAGGCACAAAAATAGCCAGGGAAGCCTGGGAAACAGGCCCCTCATCAGTCAACTGGAGTGCTGATTTACCACCAGCCTATCACGTACTTAGAAGGCAAGGGCTGAACACAAGCAAATGACAGCTAATGACTTAAACGCCAACCATCAACACGCCCCAATCAATATCTAAAAAGCCACTTATAACAGACAATATAAATATCACACAAAGAACAGGACACCACTCTACTAGAGAGAATTTCCCTGAAGATAGGATCCAGCATGAGTACGAAAGCTCTGAAGTCAAAACCTTTGGTCCCGATGACTGACCCAGATTGGATCCTGCAACATTATCCCTGGAACACGTATATTCTTCATTCTAGTTCTACAGAGAATTGTTGAGTCTGTCATCTGCACCTCTATAACTGTCTGGTTTGGTTCTACAGCCCAACAAGAAAGACACAGACTTCAGAGGATAATTAGAACTGCAGAAAAAACAATTGCTATCAACCTGCCTTCCACTGAGGACCTGTATACTGCATGAGTCAAAAAGAGGGCTATGAAAATATTTATAGACACCTCACATCCTGGACACAAACTGCTTCAACTCCTACCCTCAAAACGACACTATAGAGCACTGCACACAAAAACAACTAGACACAAGAACAGTTTTTTCCCCAACGCCATCACTCTGCTATACAAATAATTCCCTCAACACCGTCAAACTATTTACTAAGTCTGCGCTACTATTAATCTTCCCATCACCCATCTCCTCCCACAAATGATTGTATGACTGTAACTTTGTTGTTTGTATCCTTACAATTTATATTGACTGGTTCCTAATATGATTTGATTGCTTATTTGTACCTGGACTAACATTAAGTGTTGTACCTTATGATTCTTGATGAATTTATCTTTTCTTTTATGTACAGTAAGAGCATCAAGACAAATTTCTTGTGTGTCCAATCACACTTGGCCAATAAAATTCTATTCTGTTCTGTTCTATTCTATTCTAATTGGCACTTATGAAAATTGTCTTTCAAGTGTGTAAAAGCATACTCTGGAATTATATCATTCCTTTAAAATTGGATCTAGGACAAGTATATGCTTTGGATATGGAATTTTCATTAAAGTTTCTTAACCGGAAGTATTGGAAGCAGAAATTGTTGGTTTCTTGTTTGAAACAATACGACCTAATACTCATACATAATTCATTCCAGTTTTATTCAGCTTTATATCCTGTTAATTAACATTAACATTGCAAAATTTGATATTATTGGAATACAATTTATTAAAAAAAATTGCATGGTAATATTAAAGCATTAGTTTGGTTATGGTATCTATTTTGTCTATATGCTTTAGTAGTCTCTTAAATTTAGTAATACTTAAGATTGTCATAGAAGCAAAAGTAAAATTTCCTTATACATCTCTTTTTAACACAAACACACACGCACACACTGGATTACATAAAAGAAATTTTGAACTGGGGATCTTATATTACAAAACCAAATTCTCGGATTTAAAACAAGGCTAAATATGCCAAATGTAATTTTTAAAAATGGATTAATCCAACAAAACATTATGCTTCTCCAGTGAATGTCTTCAAAAAGTTTGGCTGTTGTCCTTTCCTATGTTGCCAACCTGCAATCAGATGGAAGGTACATTAATCTATACTCTTTGGTCACAACCCCTGCTAGTTCTCTTTGCAGAGACACTGTTTATATGTTAAAGACACATGTTCTATTAAATTACATCTCACAAAAATGGGAGTTTGTCTATTATGAAAAGCTTTGGGTTTATTGGGCTTGGATTATAACAAGAAAGGGTGACTTTCGTTTTCCTGGAATGATGTGTATCAGACTTTAAGCCTGACTTAACCTTTTTTTTTAACAGCATGCCTTTGCGCTGACTTTATACTGGCAGAAAATAAGTAGAGGATACTACATTAATTTCTTTGTAATTGTTTTTCTATCTACAACAGGGGGTTGGACTAGATGACCTGCAAGTTCCCTTCCAACTCTGTTAATCTGATATTTAGTTTATTACATGTTGAATTTAAATTCTGCATCGTTCTTTTTTTTAGGGGCATTTTTTAAAAAAAGATCAATGAAACCTGTGATATTAAGAAAAAAGCAGGCGAGAGAGACGTCATCTTCTGCTGCTGGACGTCTCATACAAGCATTTGGAACCAAGCCTAGAAGTAACTTTGTCTTCAAAATGCCTCTTTACAGACCTGCCCCCTTTGAATGCATGTAATTCATTTACATCCATTTATATAGTAATCCAAATTAGAGGCGATTCACTTCTATATTCCTCAAGATAAGTGATCTGCTTGTCTAAATAAGGGCTACTTTCTCTACTTCGGCATTTCCATCGGCTTTCGCGGTCCTGCTGTTTTTGAAGCAAGGCAGAGAAACTTCTCCGCTTTCTCACGGCCAAACTCGCTTTTCTACCCTTCAGTTCCGTTATGTTTCTTTCTAAGCTTAAGAATCCTCATTCTTTCAAACTTGCTAAAGGAGAGTATTGAACGATCTGATCATTCTGGTTGACATTTTGCCGATTTGTTTTCTATATCCCGTCTTTTAAAAGCAGCAAAGCCCCCAACCCACCCCGCACAGCACACAGCAGGCGCGACCCAGACGCCGCTGCCCCGCTTCGCTTGCTCCCCCCTACCCCCGCCGCCCACCTTCGTTTCCGCGAGAGGCAGATTCGGTTTGTTGGGACCGATCTGAGAAAGGAGGGTGGTAGGGAAGGGACGGAAAGATAGGAAGTGAGGAAGAAAGAGGGAGGGAAGGAGGCTTAGAGAGAGAAAGAGAGAGCGCGGGAGGGAAGGCGGGAAAGAGAAAGAGAAGGAAGGAGGGAAGGAGAGCGGGACGGAGATAGAGAGGGAAGCAGGGAGGGGGAGAGGAAGAGGTAGGGAAGGAGAGAGATGGGAAGAGAGAAAGGAGTGG
>JANHGD010007341.1:62028-73049 GCA_027560375.1 Imantodes cenchoa
TTTTGCTATCTTCTAACCTGTGGAGTTTATAATCCAATGTTCAACTGAAATCATGATACAACGAATAACAAAACTATGAGCCTATAGAAAATGGGAATTATATTCTGTAGTTCTGGAACATGGTTGAAAACAATAGAAATGCATGAGAAATCCAAGAATGGGGCAAAACTAAGGACACTGTATATTGGACACCTCGATATTCTGCTTCCCCGTACATCAATATTCCAAAGAAGATGCTGAGATCCAAAGAATACAGTTTGGATAAAGAACAAAAATACATAAAAATAGTTATAGTTCATTTCATTCTATGTAAAGAACAGTCTCAAGAATTAAAGTTACTAAATGAAATAAAAAGCATAGCTGACTTTAGCAGCACTTCATCTCTCTCTCCACTCTCTGGCCTCAAAGTCATGTAAACTGTCAATGTTACTTTCTGGAGATGACTCAGTTGTGGTGGAAATGTTTGCAAAACAAGCAATGATGTTTGGCTTAACTGTGCTTTGCAGAGTCTCATAAGTGTACTTATAGGTTTATAAAACTGTCTCCAGCTGCCTTTTGAAACTGATGCTGCATGCCATAGGGGACAAATTCAAATACAGGGTTATTCAAACATAATGAACCGATTTCATGATGCATTGCTTCGGTTCTCAAGCATCGTCATGTAATGAGTCAGTGACCATTTGAAAGAGGAATTATTTAAGTTTTGAATGGCAGTCACAGGGGCAATGTAGTCACGTTGTTCTGCAAGCAGATTGGCGTGACTTCATTTTTCAACAAGATGGAACATCGGGGGTGAAATGCTCCCGGTTCGCTTTTGCCTATCGGTCACGGTAGAGCCGGTCGCAAAGAGAGTGCGAGGCTCCGCCCACCCACCCGTTCGCTGCCATTTGGGTTCTTTTACCCTCTGAGCATACGCAAAGTGTTCTGTGCATTCGATGACCTTAAACATCAAATAACAACAGTGATCAACTCAGTAGATTGTGATATGCTGATATGCACCTGGGAGGAATTCTCTTATCGCATCGATGTTGCCCATGCTGCAGGTGGTGGCCACATTGAACACTTGCAAGACAGGAAATAAAAGTTAATTATGAGTAGAATACATGTGACTTGGCTGAAGTTTGTATTATTTTTCCTTAATAAAATATTGTGTCATGAAATGGGTTCATTCTTTTTGAATAACCCTGTACATATCATGCCATGTTTACACATGCACACCATCCACCTGTACAATGATATATCCTTTGCAGACTTTTTCTTTTAGCTTTTTGAATACTTGTTTCATATTTTAGCCTTCGCTATGGCAACCTACGTTTGTGGATGGCCTTTCTTTTTGTTTATAAATTATATTTAATTAGAATGGATTATGGGTTTTTTTCTTTTTGTGCTTATGCAAATTGCCTGAAAGCTTTGCCAATTCACAAGTTCAATCAATAAATAAAATAAATGGAAATAAAAAGAGGCAGGTAAATATGTAAATACTTCAAATTCAACCAATGCAAGACCATAAGCTCAACAAAGAAACCAGGATTCTGTACTTCCAAACATGGAAGTCATAATATCTCAGATTGTTTGGGTTTAAAAAAAAGAGTGGTTTTCTGAGGATAAGCTCTTTAATTTTACCTGAAAAATTATAAGCCAACACAAAGATTAAATATAACCTTTATTTGAAAGTTGGTTTGTTTTTACATATTCAGACACCATCAGTTAGGAAGGGTTTTTTGTTCTAGGTTTGCATGCAAAAACAAAAAGACTTGGGTACAATCCCATCAGATTTTTAAAAGATATTGCTAAGTCACCATTTTTAATGTGACAAAATGGATGAAATATTAAACATATGACTGGACAGGTTCAATTAAGTACCTTTTTAATTTAATTAAATTTAATTACATTCATTTAAATTTAGCTTTTGGCCAAGCTCCACATAGAATTTCTTAGAATGCAATCCCAAACATGCTACTCAAACATTGAGCGCAATTTGAATTTCATACCCTAGAACTAAAGGGACATTAAGGAGTAACTACTTGCAAAAAATAAAAGCCCAATAGCCATACAATGCTTAGCCAACGGGACCCTGAGGAGGCCCTCTCTTTGAAATCTCACCGGTCTTAGGGAAGTATGTGGAAGAAGGAGGTCCCGTAAGTACTCTGGTCCTAAGCCATGTAGGGCTTTAAAGGTGATAACCAAGACCTTGAATTGTACCCGGGGACCAATGGGCAGCCAATGCAGCTCGTGTAAGATGGGAGTAATGTGGATGTATCTTGGCACACCCACAATTGCACACACAGCTGCATTCTGCACCAATTGTAGAAATGAGATTGTAGGTAAAATGAGAAACTGGTCTGCTCAAAGAGAATAAGGGTAACTGGTTTGTACTTATTACAATAACATTTATATTATTCTAACATGAAAATTTCATTTCAGGTGCTTTTGTTTTTAGGTAACTGTATGAACTGGTGTTCTAATTAAAATCATACTTAGAAAGAAAGACATTTTTAATATTTTTTTCTATGTCAGAACACAATGTCAAACACAAAAATCAATCAGTTTCAGAAGATAAACAAGAGTAGATTGAAATCTTAGCCTACCTATGAAAGTCTGTCTTTAGATGATTAAAATGTCTTTTTCTGATTACTAATTAAATCTTGGCTCCTGCATAATTTATAACAGTAAAATGTTTCCCTTTGGAAATGGGCACAGAATAATTTATTCGTATGGTGCCTTGACTTTAAAACTTCTGACACTTAAAAAAAAAAAAACTTTGAAAATCAATACTTTATTTCAGCGTGTATGCTTGCCTGTTTTATGTATGAATTCTATCATTATCATGTGAAACATTTCCCACAATATTTTATACTCTAAAATGTAATTTAAGTTTCTTATCTAAGATCATCCATCATAAAAATGATCACAGTCAGCATTATTTTTGATAGCCATGCAATACTTCAGGTGTTCAAAGTAAGGGCGGTTTTGTTCCTACTGAGATGATAGGTCTTTCAGTGAATAATATGTAATTATGCAAATGCTGACCCTCAGAAAACAGAGGAACATTTCTGCATCATTCACATGATTCCTATATCATCAAAGGTCACTCAATAGCTTGATAGGTTTTACAACAGAGTCTATGTGCTTAAAGTCTGCCATGCAATTTTATATACATTTGTAATAAATTATCCCTGGTTGGACCAAAATGTAAAAAAAAAAATCACATTGTATTTTGAATTAAAAGTCGAGTTTCAATTTTTTAAACTGTATTTAATTGACAAGCTGTGTAGAAAAATGCACAGACGGCTGGAAGGTAATTTATCATGTTATAATAAAGAGATTACTTATCTATAGATGCTTTGCCTACTTTACAGTATGATTACTGGACAAGAGATAACATTGCCTATATCTAATGTGTGTGTGTGCATGCATGAACTGTATGTTCACAAGTCAAGGCAGTGAACATACTTGCATCCAATTTTCCCCACAACAGCCCTGTAAATTAAATTGGACTGAGAGCAAGTGACTGGACTAAGGTCACCCAGCCAGCTCTAGGCCATCACCTTAACAACTACCCCAAATTGCTTAATTTTAAGAGTGGGGACCAGAGATGGGATTCATCAGGTTCTGACCAGTTCTGGAGGAGTGGTACCGGAAATTTTGAGTAGTTCAGAGAACCAGCAAATATCACCTCTGACTGGCCCCTCCCCTATTCTCTATTCTCTGCCTCCCAAGTCTCAGCTGATCGGGAGGGAATGGGGATTTTGCAGTAACCTTCCCGTGGAGTGGGGAGCGAATGGAGATTTTACGTGCCTGTGGGCACATGCACCATTGCCAGTGCTCTTCCAGGTTCTGCCATGCGCATGCACACCGGCCAGCTGGTCCAGTGTGCATGCGCACCAGACCACCTGGCCGGAATGCATGCACGTGACAGAAACCGGAAGAACAGCTGGTGATGGCGCACATGCCCACAGAGGGGGCTCGGTGTGCCACCTCTGGCACGTGTGCCATAGGTTCGCCATAACAGTCCTAGAGGGTAACGTCATTTTTAAAAATGTATATTTTTAAATGTTATGGAGCTATCAGCATTACCAGGTATACAAGATAGAAATACAATCGGATGAGCTAATTCTATTTTATTCTGCCCTGGAAATAGGCAGTGCCTCTGGCAGTGAAAACAGATTTTGGGCGGGCCTCATATGGCACTGCAGAGGGCTTCAAGAGGCCATTGCAGCCAAAATAGAGTTTGGGAGCCCATTTTCACTGGCCGGACGCTCAAGCCACCACAGGTCCCCCAACATGAGTGATGTCAAGCTGGCCATGCCCACCCTGGCCACATCCATCCAGGCTCCCTGAGGTCAAACACAACCCTGATGTGAATCAAACACAACCCTCCATGAAATTGAGTTTGACATCCCTGGTCTATGGCATCAACTAGCTTTTGATGGCAGCCCTGTATCATTTTATATTATCCTTTACATGCATTCTGTCCAGGATATTTGCAATAAAACTCTGATATAAATATTCTTACATTTTGGCTAAGGCTGGTATTAAGACAGTTGTGAACACCACACCTGGATCAAGTGATCTATTCAAGCCACAGGCTTCCTTGCTAGTTTGAAACATTGTCATCCAAAACCAAAATGAATTAGGAACTGGAATCGTTATCCTATGTTGTAGTCTGGTGTGTGAATTACAAAGTTCAGGCCATGACTTATAAAAAGACCAGTGCTTAAAACTTCACATTTCATTTTCATTACAGCAGTGAACATGATATTTCTCAAATGTAGTTCCTACCTTCTGCTGATATCCATTTCATCTCCTATTTAATTAATTTATTATTACCAGTGTATTGACCTACACAAATGCCAGAGCATAATATTTAACTATATTTAAATATCTTGAGTTTGACAGGAGCCCAGGCTTCTTGTGAAAAGGAAATCTAATTTAGTAACTCATATGTAGAAATTGCCCTTAGAATGAGATATCATAGAGTTCATCGCTGAATTTATTATACTGACAAAGTACATGAAGACTGATACCTCTGCTACTGTCAAGAGATATGAACAGCTGGTCATTTATAATTGGACAAGAACAGGGATTATAAATAGAAGCCAAAACTCTTTCAAAGGTATAAAGGACAGCTTTTTGACATAGATAGGCAGAACAGTGAAGATGCTGGTATTTAAATATTCTGCAGTCACTTTATTTTCTCACCCCATTCTCCAAACAAACAGTTACCCTAAGGAAAACAACAATTATGGATTTGCTCTCAAATCATCTGCGCATGCACCAGGGATGGATGCCTCCCAGTTCAGACAGGCTTTATAGAATCGGCAGTGACCCACTGGTGACATCACAATGACATCATGGAACCGGATCGGTCAGCGCCGGTCCATGGGCAGTAAGTGAGGTTGAATGTGTATAGTTTTAGAAGAGGTGTGTGTGTGTGTGTGTGTGTGTGTGTATACATACACATACAGTATATATAGTAGATAATGTATATTTTTGTGTGCCGGTGTGTAATATGTATGGCATATATATATATAAGGTTCAATAGTATATTTTGGATGTTCAGTAGTAGTAAATAGACAGGGAAATTGTATCTCATTGAGGCCTTTGAGGTGAGGATAGGCCAGGCACCCTAACCCTCACCCTAGACATGAGTGATGTCAAGTTGGACACCCCCACCCAGTCATATGATCACCAAGCCACCCCCACCCAGTCACATGACCATAAAAATTAAGCCATGCCCACAAAATTAAGCCATGCCCACAGAGTGGTACTAAAAAATTTTGGAACCCACCCCTGATATGATGCCTTTATTTTTACTTTTCAGAATGTATTTTTATTCTTAATTAAATACCATGAGGTGTCATTTTACAGCTATTAGCTTCCATGGGCCTTTAGAGAATTCTTGCTGAATCCTCCAAGCCAGAAATTAGAATTGGAATTTTAATTTCTGAACAGATCTCTTTCCTATGATTTCAAGTCAAAAGAGAAGAGTGTTAACTGTGCCTGTCAAAGATTTCTTCTACCATGTAGTGGAGCAAAAGACATGTCTTTACATCTTTTACAAAAGCTGGTTGTATTATTCACAGTGAGATGAGTTTCAGTCCTCATCTACAGTAGCTCTTGTCCCCCTTCTAAAAAAAAATTACCTTGTTAAGTATTTCTAGTTGACTGACAAATAATGCATAACATATTATTAAAAATGTAATAATTTTTAAAAATGTATACAATCGCACAGAATACAGTTAAGACTATGCTATAAGCAAGGTGTCTCAAAACTGTTCACAACACCAACAGATACTGGGTTCCAATAATATCTTGGTCTCCGTTTCTTTCACAACAATATTCAGCAAATTAAAAGGTGCAATATAAAGTCATCACATAGAAATATTCACTTTCTCCAATCCATTCCAGTCCATCACCGAGTCTTTGTTTTGCCAAGAACTTTCAAACCAGTATTTTTTTATGTACCTTATTTTAACATCATAAGGGCATTGCAGACGTACAGTTACTTCTGAGCTTATTGCCTGTGCAAAATGAGATTTGGGTCATCGCAAAGACTTCTGTGTTAATTTTGTCACCCACTACTCCCTCAGATACAAGCTGAACTACACTTTTTGTAGACACAGCCATGCCTCGAAGTATGAATAGAGTTATGTTCATGAGATCTAGCAATTTTCCAGATGCTAAGATTTTTAAATTTATTTACAAGCATAGAGATGGTTAATGGTATTTGTTAAGCTTCTTAAATAAACAGTTAGTTATTGAGAAAAAACTGCTTTGATTACTATTTCTAGCAACAATAATTATATCAGTGTTAGAATGAAGGCTGACTTAATTAAGCATTAGGTTAAAGAAGTAGCTGCTTCAATCCTTATGGAGGAAAATTACCAGTTTCCTTACAATATTTTATTTATTTTATTTTATTTGTCATATTTATATACCGCCCTACTCCCTCAGGACTCAGGGTGGTGAACAGCCATACAGTAAAAAACATTTAGATAGAATAAATAATTAAAAATAGAATTAAAAATAGAATTAAATAAATTGGCAAAAATTTTAAAACCCCATTTAAAACCAATTAAAATAATAGATTATGCCAGACCGGCCTGACGGAATAAAAACATTTTTAGTTCTCGGCAGAAGGTCCGGAGGTCCGTGATCTTCCAGATCCCCGGGGGGAGTTCGTTCCAGAGGGTAATTGCCCCCACAGAGAAGGCCCTCCCCCTAGGGGCCGCCAGCCGACATCGTTTGGCTGACGGCACCCGGAGGAGCCCCTCTCTATGGGAGTGTACTGGTCGGTGGGAGGTTGTTGATGGTAGAAGGCGGTCTCGTAGGTATCCAGGTCCTGAGCCATGGAGCGCCTTGAAAATGATTAGATCACCCGACAGGGAGCCACAGCAGAAGGCCCAAAAAACCACATGCAGCTCCAGAGCCGCAGGTTGAAGACCCCTGGTTTGGATATATTTTTTTCTCTACATGTCTGAAATGGATTACCAAAGTTGTTTTGGACAGCAATATGTGTGGCATATAAATTTAATAACATAAATGCATTTATTGTATTGCAAAGTGGAGACAGGAAATATTTAATATCACTCATTGGCCATGAAGTTGGAAGAATATATGTGTTTATTTAGCCTGATATATATGACAATATGAATATTTCTCATATGAATACATAATAAAACATATATTTAAACCCTATTAACAAACATTTCTGTGCAGAATATCATATTAATTTAAAAATGTATGATTAATGCAAGTACTTCAAATATACCCTGCGAAATACAAGAATTGGTTGTATGAATGTATGCAGTATCTTCATGATGTATCTATGGTAATGTTATAGGACTTTTCATATTTAAGTGCTAAATGAAGAGTAAATGAAGTAATGGTTACCCTCTGATTATGCAAAGACTTTCATAGTGTGCAGGAATATGTAAAAAGGACATTGAATCAAGAAAACAGCTGAATTTTTTCAAGGCTCATGTGGCTGCTTCATTAGATGTTTCCAGTTTTCTGTGCATTGGAGTGTATGCACAGCCCCTTTCATTCAGAGATCGTTTCATTCATTGAGAAAAAGAGGGGCAAAATGATCATGTACGCACAGGCATGCCAAAATACCTGTGCGTAGCTTCTGAAACAGCTGGGTGAGCCTGGAAAAAGATGTTATTACTTTATTGATTCAAAGAGAGGTGCTTCTTATGTGGTCATGCAAAAAGTGAATCTCTCCTTTGAAGAGTTTGCTCAGATGTATTTATTTATTTCAGTTGAATGCTACCCATCTCACTTAGACTGGCCTACTTACTGATAAGATGTAGAATATGAAAGATAATACATCTTTACTATCTCTGTTTTGCTACTTGGAATCAAAAGAGGAGAAGCTACAGTAATTGCATTCTATAATTAGAATGCACTGTAGTTCACTGACATCAACATATACAAAAATTCCCTTTGACTGGGTGATCTCCTAGACAGCTCCAGACAAAGATATTAATTTTTTCACATGCCCCATTTAGCTGAGTCAAGGGTGATGTCAAACATGAAAGCCCAGTGAGGAAGGAGTAATTTTAATTTAAACTTGACCTGCTTTGGATGAAATTGCCTCTTCATAATAAGCTGCATTGTTCAAAACTAGGCAAAGTATGATGGGAGACAAATTATGTCCCTTTCTTCTAGACCAATGTACACAAACTTAAAGCAGGCCCACAAATACAGGGCTTGTTGAGGCAGTCCCTATCTGTTGTTCCTTTTTCTTGGGAGGGATTGTTACCATTATCCTTTAAGGCAGAGACCTTCAAACTTGGCAACTTTAAGACTTGTGGACTTCAACTTCCAGAATTGGAATTGGAGCTATGCTGGCTGGAGAATTCTGGGAGTTGAAGTTCACAAGTCTTAAAGTTGCCAAGTTTGAGGACCCCTGCTTTAAGGAAAGAATTCCTTCAGAATTAATGTTTTTCTGTACGAAAAGTTTAGATTCTGGGGAAGTCTCTCTAAGTCTTTTGATTTTAAATAAATAAGAGCAATTTCCCAACAGTGTTACTTTTCATTTCCCACCTGCAAGAAATCCAGGAAACACTTCACTGGCAATGGAGCTATGGATCTGTTGCTTCAGAAGGTTTATCCAGCCACCAATCTGAGTAGCTGGAACAGCGTGTCTGTCTCTGCCAGCCATAATGCTATTTCTCTTAACAGTCCCTCATCTGCTCTTTCATGTTGTTGCCTTGGTTTTCTAGTGGCCAGTGGGATGCTGGAATTTCCCCCCTGGCTTCTATTGTTTCATATTAGAGAAGCCTCTTAAAACATTCTGCTTAATTGTTCTAGGACTATAGAGGCTTCAATCTTGTTAATGATTTTTATGATGCTAAGATTAATTCTCTACATTATGTATGCTGTGATATAAAGGGGCAAATGAGTATAATAACAGAGTATATCTGTTTCCAGAAGGGAATATCGCCCAAGTAAAAAAGTAGGATATAAACTAGCATAATAATAAATCAGCATATTGCTTTTTCTGCAAAAGACTAATTGAATTCAATGGCAAAATAAAGAGAATCCATTTCGTATCACATAGAATTTTGTGGCCTACACTCTACCTACTTTGTTAATACAGGGAGTATAGTTCTGAGAAAGGAATGTGATATAGAACCACCGACTTACAGAGTTGGAAGCTTTTGTCCAATCCCTTGCTCAGAATAGGAATCCCAATTAAAGCACCTTTGACAGACGTCTCCCCAGCCTTCTCTCACTAAAGACAAACTTACCATATCAATAATCAGTTTGACTGTTGAACTGCTCTGACCACTAACACATTTCTCCTAATATTCCGACAGAATTTGCCTTGCTGCATCTTCAGATCATTATGGAAAGTAGAATCAGGTCAAGGCTTTCTTTTAGGTGATACTTCTTCAAGCATTTGAAGCAGGGGTGGGTTCCAACTCACCGTGCTGCCAGTTCGCTCCCTCCCGCGCCGCGTGGGCACACCGCGTGGGCGCTTTTCACACGTGTGCATGCGCAATAACAAATCTGGAAGAAAAACAAAGCCGAAAAAAAGATGGCGACCGCATGCACAGTGCCTTCTGCGGATGCTCAGAAGGAAATTTTTTAAAAAAAAATTCAAAAGAAAGATGGTGGCGCCCACGGACCAGCACTGACTGAAGTGGGTTGATGATGTCATTGTGACATCACCAGCGGGTCACTACTGGTTTGAGTAAACTGGTCCGAACCAGGAGGAACCCACCCCTGATTTGAAGTCTTTATATCTAACACATGGCCAACTCTGATCCTTTCTAATGTCAGCTGCAAAATTTCAAAAAGGTTTAATTTAATGTAATTTCATTCAATGAAATTCCCATCAAATCACATCTTTGAAACAAATTTGGAAACCCCCTCCCTTTCAAATGTGGTGAATTGATTTAGATGGTTTTGAAGTGCTTCACAGATTCAGCTCCCCCTTTCTCCGGCGTGCTTTTTGGGTTGTTATAGTATTCCAATAGCATTCCCATACCTGTAAAATACTGTGGGAAGGAGGGTTGAATTTTGTGATAGAATATTGACATTGTAATTGAATAAAGTCACGGATGAAGTCAGCTGAGCTCTCGTTGGTGAGAGAAGCTAGCTTAAATGGAGAGACTCTTACTCTGAGGCTGGTGGTTCTACCTGCCATACACTGATAGCCATCAGAAGCTGCTGATCTGCAAATCCCAGCGTCCTTCTTCATTGTTCAGGCAGTCTAGAGAGGTTGGAAATTGCAGTTGCTTTGGAAGCTGGCAGGAATGGTCTCAGGGTAGTGCAGAAAAAAGACAGTGTAATCTTGATGGGATGAATTAATAAATGGATGAATGAATGAATAAAAATAAGATCTAAAATATATAGTAATAATGAAAGCATACATTATGTAACAGTATTTAGTAGCTACAGCTTAATATTAACAGTAATTCTGTTAGAACAGTTTTTCTCAACCTTGGCAGTTTGAAGAAGGGTAGACTTCAACTCCCAGAATTCCCCAGCCAGCAATGCTGGCT
>JANHGD010007342.1:31090-44510 GCA_027560375.1 Imantodes cenchoa
AATACCAATTATTATGTGGGGGGGGGGGGGGAGAAACAGTCCCCAATTATTCAACCTAAGAACCCTGCAGGGTTTTAAGAGTCTGTATCTTTTAATTAAACAAAGCCTACAACAATGACTTTTGTAAAAGGGAATATAGGCTGATAGGTGGAAACAAACTGTACATGTCAGAGTTCAGTTATTTGTTAATGCTCAGTCTGAGCACAATACGCACCAAGCTGTAACTATGTTCAAACTACAGTACACCACTGTAAGGGCCTAATACAATTTTCTATTGGCAAAGATGAAGACCAAATTCCTTTAAAGACAATGGGGAAGAATTTATTCTGCCCCCCCCCCCCTTTAGGCCTGTAGATTCATTTCTGCATGAACAGCAGCTCCATGATATTTTTATTAAGAAAGAAAATACAAATCAGGCAGTGTCCAGTAAATGAATGTTCATTTCTAGTATTTTAAATGAAGGCAACTGCCAAATATATATCTTAATTATGATTATGGAAACCAAATTGAGAAAGAGGATTTTAACTAGCGAGCCTTTATTGTACAAGGTCTGTACCAACAACCTACCTGTATGATGTGTGCAGACACACAAGTGGTTATTATTCTCCAACCTGCTCTTATTGAGAAACACATACTTAAATCCAATTTTTATAAGCCAAACCCACATTGCTATAAATAACTCAGTTTTTTAACAACCTGTTTCCCAAAACTGGGAAAAAGAAGGAAAAAAAAGAAAAAACCCCATAGATTCTGTCTCTTAGGACAGAAGAGATTTTCTTGCAATGTTTATCTGGACGTAACAGGTGAAACCAACTACTATCAACTTTCTCCTGCTAGTTACAAGACAGAAACTTTAATATTTGAATAATCCCATCCCACCTCCCCCACTCCCCCAACTTTAAACCTTTCTCAAGACAAGGGAAAAAAGAATAATGAATGAAAACATTTGCTAAAGTTCTTTCTCTTCCTAAAATCTAGGGTGCTACCTACCTGTAAAAGCTTAAAATAGCCAGCTGAAGAAACTCACTCATAAAGCCATTGGAAAGCCTAGTCAGATGTGGATATAAATGCAGCTTCAAGACATATTAGCTATCTCCTCACCATCCCTTTAAGAGATTTTAAGATTTTGTTTAGCTTAAAATAAATCTGAAAAATGGAACACTTTTGCTTGGGGCAGATGTGATTTATGATATCTTGGGTTAAATTGAAGAGCCATAGAAAAATCCAATAAAAATAAAGTGTAGCAATTCTGTGATTACATCTAAGGTGAAAATGCAACAGAAAAGAACATTAATCTCCAACATTTACATCCCTTATGCATAGGGCTGGTAAGATATTCAGGAGCTGCAGAAATGGTAGCTAAACTCAAAATTATTTTTATATTTTATAGAAGTTTGAAAGAATAAGTAGAGTCAAACCAAAGAAATTATCTTCCCAAATTCTCCTATGCCAAATCCAAGGCATTTCATTATCTGTAGAAAACCTAAGTCTCAATTTCAGTAAACAAAAATCACACATTTAATATTCTGTTAAAAAAAGAGGTACTGCTTAGCACCATCTTTTTTGATGTTTATATTATAGAGAAGTCCTCTCCACAGCAACTTTTCATACACAAGCCTCAGACACAATAACAGCTGAAATAGGACAAACCTGCCTTCTAAGTCTTTCTTTTTTGAGACAGAAAATTTCAGATTACATAATGCAAGGCCATAAGGAAATTTTCCACAGTCGATAATACTTTTAAAAAAGAAAATCAGTCAACGTGTACCAGGTCCATTTTTGTGGGCACAATTTGGACGGTAAACTCCAAAGCTAACCTGCATTAAGAAAAACATCACTATGGAGATGGGGTTGAGAAGGGGAAGACACAGAAAAAGTGAGAAAGGGTTGCAAAATCTTCACTGATAACCACTAAATGAAGTGGCTTCATTTGCGTGAAGGAGGAGGGGGTGGCGGCGGTGGAGGATACTGATAGCTGGCAGTTTGCCCCATATAGCCCATCACACTGGTGCCAGGAGGCTGAGGAAACTGTTGCGACATGAGAGGCTGTGGCTGCTGGCCTGAACGGCCCATCCCTGCATATTGCTGTTGGTTGGTGCTTTGTGAGTTTCTCCCAGCATTAGCAGTGCTGGCTCCCCCATACCCAGCAGCACCATAATCTGCCCCATAACCACTTGCTCCATAAGTTGCAGTTCCATAGGCTCCCTGGGCATAACCATATTGGCCTTGCTGTGCCCCAAATGCAGACGTTGCATTTCCGTAAGCACCACTATAGGCTTTGTTGGCTCCATTGGCAAAACTGTCAGTGCGATCACGGTCTCGGAAATTACTTGAGTCTCTTCGGCCATCCTTAACTCCCCGGAGCCTTCGCTCACACTCCTCCTGATACATCAAATTAGGATTGTTGGATGTATTGGTTGTGCGGTAACGAGAACGACCACCTGGTAATATATACATATATACAGACCTGAATTTAGTAATTTCCACTGAATATTTTCAATACAACAACTAGGCATGTTTACTAGTTCATCATGAAGGCCTCGTGTAACTTAATAGGGTTTTTCTTTACTATTTTGATAATACACACCCAACTGTTTTATTCTTAAAAACACAGGCAGAAGATTGAAAATCATTTTTACTTCACTGCTAATGAAAGCTGTCATTTTCTATTCCTATCAAAAGCCTTTTTTGTCAACCTTATTTTGGCATGATAGAGTGCATAGGGTGAGCTATTACTGGCTACAAAAAATGAGTTGTGAAGATTTATTATTTATCTTTATACTTTTTGCGATAATTTTAAATCAGATTATCCAAGAACAGATAAAGAAATGTCTAATAGCAGCAACTTGCAAGCTAACCTGACGTTTAAGTTATTTTAGGTACAAATATAATGATTAATTAAAACTGCAGATTTATTCACACTAAAGAAAAAAAGTAAAGGATTCCCTGCAGATTTTACTCCATTAATGGTTGCTGACTATAAGGAGATGTTCATCTCCCTTTCAATGGTCATTGAGTCAGCACTGTCCAAAGATATTTCCACAGTCTTGTGGCCAGCATCACATCACTGGAACCCACTTTATTAAAAAGGTTAGAAACACTATTGTAAGAACAAAACTCTCTCTTTTATGACCAGCCTGCAGGAGTTATGATAACACAATATTCTAATTTTGTTCTCCAGTATGCTTAAAATGTCCAAAATTCTAAAGGTATCATTCTAGAGGTATTATTCCATATAATTTGGATTTCCAATAATATATATGCTTTGATAATATATGAAATATTCCTGACACATAATATGCAGACACTGGGCTGTCGAAACATCTCCCAATAACAGAATGAAGTTTAGAAATATATTTGTTTTAAATAATGATTTATCCTCTTAACAAATTTAATGAAGTATTATCACATGCTGGGAAACCAAACCCACCTTAAAGACACAGAACAGCCAAAATACTCCAATCTCTTACCTCCTCCACCACCACCACCTCTGTGGTCCACAAGCTGCATCAGTTTTGGATTGATGGCTTGATTGGCTTCTTCTAGAACTTTTATTAACTCTCTAGCCTGTTTCAGATTTCCTGGTGTGAAGAATGTATAGGCAGTGCCTTTGTTGGTACTACGGGCAGTGCGGCCAATTCTATGCACATAATCCTCTGAACTGTTTGGATAGTCGTAGTTTATCACAAACTTCACATCTTCCACATCTTGTAAGACAATCAAAGCACAGTGAGGAATTGAGGAGAGCAGTGGAGGGTGTGCCAACAGAAGGTGGAGAGCACAAATGCAAGTGACAGTAACAAGAGAAAAGAAAAAAATTAGTATTTGTAAAATCAAAAGACAGTATAGACTCTTCCTAACAGAGCAAAAGGCTAAACTAAGTTAATTGTGCACAAAAAGGAGTTTGTGATCAGAAAGCAAGTATCAAGTCAAAGCAGTTCATAATTCCTCTCAAATTCATCCATCTTTTGCTGCATGCATGTCACGAACACACACACACGCACACACACACACAAATTGTCATCTTTGAAACCTTGTCTTATATAATTCAGGCAATTTTGCTCCACAACAGCCTTTCAAAAGGGAACAAACGTCCTGTTTTTATTACAAATGCAGCAAACCAGAGTGAGCAAGAGAGAGAACTGCTGAATACTTTAACTCTGTTAGGAGAAGTCTACAAAAACTAGCAGCATCACTTACCTTCAGGTTATCACAAGGGATAGGACACAAACCTTTTCCAAAAAGGTTTAAAAATAATTAATATATTTCCCCTCTTCCTGATATCCAAAAGATATCTCAAGATAGCCAGTTTGCGTAAGCAGATAACTAGCTTATTTTAATCTTCATTTTAAAAGTACACACTAACATTTGATCACCACGTTCATTTTAGTGAAAATTTTAGCATATTGTTTAGTGTAACCTGAACAAAGAGAACCCAGATGCAAACATTTAAAGTCATAAACATCTGAGTTTTCAGAAATGAGGATAGAAAAACAAGTAAATGTTAGTGTACTGTTTTGATTTTAAAAAACTGACAAACAAAAGCAGTATTACATTAAAAATTAACAACCCATTAAAAATCTGCATTTTACAAAGAATATTCAAAATATATCCAAGATAAAACACAGATTGACTTTTTCTTTTAAAAAAATGAGAAACATTCCCTCTTTTGTTACCAGACCGATGCACACTCCCTCCTCCTGTGGGAAATCGCTGCAGCCGATCCCGTCTCTTTGCCTTTTATTTTTGGCGGCCTCCTTTCGAAAACTCCGCCCTCTGACACGGGACCACTGGAGCGCGGGGAGCATGCATCAAGGGTCCATGGCAGCGAGAAGTCCCCACACACGCTCACTCTGTGAACTGGCTTAGATGCTTCTCTGTAGCCTATTTGGCCGTCAAGCGCCGGAGAACCTGGGTTCACGTAAATGTTTCAGGTCCTCCAACACTTTTGTCCCTTCGCAGGGCTTAAAGGGGCCAAAATTGAAGATGCAAAAAATTACATCCAACAGGTCAGGCTGCATCTATTGCCCAGACTGCATCAATTTCAAATAAAAGGAAGGGGGTGGGAGGGAGAGCAAAAATGGAAGTGGGCTGTAGTAGTGGCAAAGAGATGTTATGTCTGTTTCTTATTACAGCAAGGGGGGGCTCCTCAATCTTTCCAGACTCCAAAGTCCTGAATCACACCAAAAAGTGAGAAGGCAGATTTCACAGGGGGCAGCGCGAGTCTCCAACTAGGGTCCTTGGTGCAAAGGGCTTGTGTTAGATAAGGACAGGGCAGCACACCGTGTGCATTCACATCTTCATAGCTAGGGCTTCACTGGAGTCTGACAAACAGCAGATTATGGACCTCAGTTAATCACATTATGTACATCCATTAGCAAAATGGTCACAATGAATACCAGGGAGCATTTGCTTATTAGGAAATACACATATTGTCAACAATGAAAGTACTGGGGAATGGATTTTTCCAGAAAATCCATGAAAGGACAACAAGGAGGGGATAGAGAAGGCAGGGCCAATTTTCACCTTCGAATGGCAGTTGTGACATCCATATTATATGGCTGGGGACTCAGGGAGAGAACATGCAGTTATAATGCAGGTTTCTTACTATCTATCTTGCACTAGTGTAAAATTGTGCCCATCACAGTGTTTCTTCCACAGAATTTGTTCATTCTAAAAAGGAATATGACTACCTGGGGATGCTTATCCACTGAGATGCCCCCCATAGGAATGTCTGATTGTTAATTGGGAGGGGCAGAAACTAGCAAACTCGATCATCTAGAAAGCTGCTTCGACCACCAATGTAGATATGTCCCCAGACCTGCACTGAGTGATCGGCAGCTGATATCAAAGTTTCTGTTAAAGAAAACAAACAAAAAGAAATTTAATGATTTGACTTTAACAGAGTGAAGTGTAACCAAATTTTTAATGAACAGTGCAGAGGGAAATTTTCTGTCCTGGGGGTGATTCACAAACAAGCCATTATGGGGCACTCAACTTACCTGGAAGGAGTTTTCTGAGACCAATGTTCATTTGAGTAGAAGGAAAAACCCTGGTGACTCAGCCAAAAAGCGCGCGCCCCTGTTCTATGTTTTAGGTAGAAGCCTTCACTTTCCAGGAACTTGGAGGAATTCGTCCAGAGATTTGCCAGTTAGATATTGTATTTTTATGAAGTAGCAAACTCTGGGCCCCAAAACAAGCCAAGATGTTATTCGTAACAAGAAACAGACCCTGATACCTTTTCCCCACAGCCTAAGTCAAGTGGAGAAGGCAGAACGGGGAGACTGTTTTCTTCTAATAGTATCCAAATGAGTTGTTTTGGGGAAATATATGAGGAGAAGGGCTGATTTAAGTGTCTAGGCAAGATGCACAAAGAAGCTACCAGCACACAGCAAGCCTGTTTAAAAACCAAAATGTTGCCAAACAAAATATTGTCCTTTTATTTTGTTTTTTTAAAAACTGGCCTCACCTCTTCTCCTAACAGGCCCAAGTTCTACCTGCATAGGTCCAGACATGACCCCAGAACACAGAGACTGAAACCATATGAACTAGAAGAGCATTGGGATAATTTTGGAGATGGCATGGGAGAATGAATTTTATGTGAGGAAAAGACTAGCAACTTGTCGTTTTTCAGAAATGCTAACAAGCAGCTCTTTTCAGCATTTTCAAGAATAGCTTTTAACTGATCCTATATTTAAAGTACATCTGAAATATTTGAGAAATTACTTTTAATAAAAGATTGAGTCTACTGAACTCAACATTAACTGAAAACCTTTTAGGAATGTCTTTTCAAAGTTTTTCAAGTATCTACAACCCCATTTAAATCTACTTTCTGAATATAATAGAGGTAGAGATTTGAACATTAAATGTAAAGAGCAATTGAATTGTTTGCTTAAACATCCAGGAGATGAAAGCATTGAAAGGCTGACAGATTTTCATTATAACCCTCCCTTAGAGTTTTTACTACAACCTCAACAATCCAATTGAGGAAGAAAAGTGAAAAAGAGTATGTGTAAAAAAGCAAAATATGCTCACACATATAAATCTATATATTGTGATACTGAAGTAGGGCTGTTATAATAATGTGCAATTACATTAGTAATGCATTTGGGCAAAAAAAAGGATTGTTAAAGACATGCTTGTTCTACCACCTGGTAATTCTGAATAACAACGTAATGAATACAGTTCAGTCCTAGCCACCCAGCTACAAAGCTGGAATTAAAGGAGATGGGCTATAGTGGAAGAATTGGGTTGAGTAATTGGACGTCTCTTCTCCCCATTGGCGATCGATTAGTCATGCCTAGGCCTTGCTGCAGACCAAAGCCTGTTCATTAGGAGCAGGAAGAGAGTTTGAATATGAAAGAAAAAAAAAGATCAATGTTAAAAAGGCATTTCATATATGAGAAAGTCACGCTTTAAAATTCTTTGGGGGGAAAATGTCAATCTAAAGAAATGACAGGCAGGAAGCTCGTGTGTACAAACCTAGCCCACGAGATGCAACATCCGTGGCAATGAGGATAGGAGCCTTTCCAGAACGAAATTCTGAAAGAAAAGAAAAATCTTGATGTAAATCTCTGGTTCACAACAACATTTTAAAAATTGTTTTAGTATTAATTACATTATGCAATAAAAATGTACATAGCAGCTGGCTGAATAAAACAGCATTCTCTGAATAAATGAAACCATCTTTTTTTTACAACTCACCATTAAGCACCCAATCTCGTTCAGGCTGACTTTTGTCTCCATGAATACACATAGCTGGCCAACTGTAACAAAGAGTTTTAAGCATTCTCAGCTACTACATATTCAAAAAATATGAACCTTTTTACAATTTAATAATATAAATGAATATATTTTAAAACCTCAATGTAAACATTTGGGGGATCTGTTAAATCTAAAAATGTCTCATAAAGATTCATTTTTATGAGTTGCATTGTAATTTATGTAATTCTGGGTGTTAAGTCTATTGAATTAGGGTGAACCCTGAACACAAAATTTGCTCAGGCTATCCAGAGTTTATTAAACCAAGGACTACTAAACCAAGTGTCTATTGTAATTTTCAGGAATTTTAAAGGAAGACTTTTGGTTTGGAGTGTGCAAAATGTTGATTTAGAAACCAGAACAAAAAACTGAGAAACTACTTTTCAAAACAATGCCATGCTTCTGAAGCAAGTGATGCTTTTTCTTACATAGAAACAGGTTTTTCTGAATGAAGATAGAAATCCGTATTTTTACTTTCTCTGCACTGGAGGAATTTTTTTAGTCAATTCAAATAACTTAACTTAAGCAAACTGAGTATTTGATTACAATATTGGCTGATTCCCATCAGTGCTAGCATAATATGCAACTAAAGAGAGGCTAATATATGTGCAGAACCCTTTTGGAGATAAGAGTATATTGACTTATTACATCTGTGGGTAACATCAAAAAACATTTGGGAATCAGGTCATGTTCTATCATTTGCATATCGTCAAATTATAATCTGTGTTATTTCAGAAATACCATAATTTTCTATTTATCATCTTTTAAATGTTATTTTCATGCACATGTTAATAACTCCACATCCCCTCAAATTAATGGTATTAAACTGGTACTATTTGTTCCCCCAAGTTACAACAGCAACTGGGACTGGAATTTCCATCTCTATGCAGCTGTAAAGAGCAACATCATGTGATTCCATTGCTCAGGGCCAACAGCCCAGCAGTCCTAGTTGCCAGTAACTGAATCTCATTGTTAGGCAAGGAGACATCCCAATCTGTTAACCTTCTTCACAGTCCAAGCAAAAAGAATCAAAAGTCCAACAAAGAGTCTGTCTGATAACACACTATCTTCCCTATTGATGGCAGAATGCCCAGGAGCAATTGGAAACTGGACATCTTCCAAACATGAGCCGAACAGGAATTTTGAAATCAAAAGACACAACGGGAATGAGCGAAGTTGTTTCCTGCAAATTGGTCAGTCCTTTTCCTCACTTAAATAGGCTATCGGAGTGGCCAATTAACCCTAAACCTTATTCCCAAGTGGACCTTCTCCTCAGGAGCCACTCCTGCCTTTTGGCAGCTCTGCGCGCATGCACATTGAGGACAGGCTCCTCCTCTTCTTCATCTTTGTCTTCTGTCCTCATGGCAGCCTCTGAAGGTTCTGAAGGCCCTGGCTGAATCTCTGCCTCTGGCACCAAATCTTCTCCATCCTCCTCACTGTCAGATTCTGGTACCAGCTGCACAGGCCGATGGTGAATCACACCAGCCTCCTCTCTGACTGAATCAGCTACTAGCTGCACAGGCTGCTGACGGGCCACAACAGGACCTGCTTACATAGATCTTTTGAAACGGGGCATCTAAGAAAAAACCTCGGGAGAATGGAAAGGAATTCAAGAGAAAGACCCAATGACATGATCTCTCTCGCCCACTTTTTGGACGTAATTTCCCCCCATCTGTCTGCAAACAGGGCCAGACACCAATGGGGGCTTCCAATGATGCCTAATTGTGAGTGATGGAAGGCATGGCCTCCCCCTCCTCGAAAGGACCACCTTAAAGCTCTGCTTCTCACTGGTCTATCCTGGGAGTGACATCGAGGGGCATACTGACCTGGAGGGGGTCTAGAATAACTAAAGGCCTAATCAGGGGAACAAAATTGTTGCCTGGAATAAGGGGTGGCTCAAAAGGAACTTTTCCTTGAAAAGGAAGGTAGAACATTTCGTTTATCCCTGGATTCAACCAATATGTGGTCCAGGGTCTCCCTAAAAAGTAGCTGTCTCCCATACAAAGCAGATGCCAGGCGCCACTTGTGGTGGGTGTCAGCCTGCCAATTTCATAACCAATGCATCCTTCATGCCACAATCGATGAATTCATGGCTCCCGAGGTGAATTGGGCAGCCTGGAGGGTGATGCTGGCTGAGAACTGGCCTGCAGCAAGCACTTTATTGAGATCTTGCTGTCCCCAAACATCAGACGGTCCCAGCCTGTCCTGGAGTTGGTGAAGCCAAACTAAGGTGGTATGGTTGAAAAAATGAGGTGGTGGTGGCAGCTCACACCATCCAGGCTCCAGCTTGGTGTGCCCTCTGGAGCACTTGCTCAATTCTGTGGTCCTCGGGCCTCAGACATTTGATGGGATTGCCAGGCATGTTGGTCGAAGAGAGCAACGTGGCAAGAGAGGCATCTACCAAAGGAGTTTCAAGAAGCTTTGCCAAGTCCACTCCAACATTGAAAAAACACCTATCATTGGAAGATGGAGCCGGACCAGATGCCGGAGAGGCCCATTGTTTCTTAAGCACCTCAACAAATATTTGTGGTATGGGAATGACCTTGGTCTCAGAGGTGTGCTCCACAAAGAGTGGATCCACTATGTCCTAAGATGACACAGTCCTAAGATCACGCAATGACGCAGACATGGTAGTCCCCAGATTGACCAAGTTGATCACCTTAAAGAGCAGGGGCTTAAAAAGTCCAGGGTGAAAAAGGCCAGAGGGGACAGGAGGGTCTCAGACTTAGCACTTGTTGAGTGCTCAGATGAGTAACTGTCACTTGCTCGGGTTGCAGCCTCATAAACTCGCACCTCCTGAGCCTGGCCTGAGAGGGATACTACATCAGGCACCTCCTGAGCTGGCCTGCCAAGCTGTTGAAAGCCAGCTGCTATCCCCAAGCGAATAGCATCGGCAATCACTGCCTGCATATTGAGGGAAGCTTGAGAAACTGGCGGATGTGGCTCCCTTAGGCCGGCCACCATTGGGATAAAGGTGGCTGGGGCCTGGGGCTTTGATTGGGTTTTGGAAGTGTCAAGGCTGGGCCAGAGGCAGATAACCTCCAAATGTCAGCATTAGCAATTGCCAGGTCCGGGTTGTCCAGTAAAATATGTTTACAGCAGACACGTTGGGCGGGGCCCTTGTGAGCAGCCCTTAAACAGCCCTGGCTGTGGACAGAGGGGGCCTGGATTGGCACAGAATCACCCTCATGGTCATGAGCAGACCTGTCATAAATTTTCTGTAAGGCCTTGTCACATTGATGTTTGTACTTCTGAGCTCCCTTGGAGGGCTTAGAAGTGTCAGGGTCTTTACTAGAGTGACTATGCCCCTTATCTTTCATGTGCTGGGGCTGCTCTGAAAGGCTAGGGCGTGATTCAGGTGGAGATTTGGAGGCCTGCTTAGGGGCCTGTTTGGACTTGGCCGACTTGCTTATGGCATGGTCATCTGCCATTTTGATTAGCTTGGCGGGAAAAATGCACATCAAGAAATGCTCTCAGTAATGAGGTAGCTTTTCTCTGGTTGGGTGGGCAAACCCTTAGTGGCCTTATGACTGGGCTTAGAATGCCTCTAATCACTGCCAAAATTGTCCTGCTGAGATAGCAATAAGCTGTGATATGGTCGCTGTGACCTGACAAATCACAAAGAATCGGCTGCCTGGATGGCCGCAAAACGCGGAGATGAAAGATCTGGCAAGGAGTGAGGCTCCATGGCTGAGGGGAGGTATCAGTGCATTGCTCGAGCATGAAAGCTCCTGTGACCACTAGGAATACCAAGTGCTACCTCCTTGAGCCGTTGGTGGTACAATGGTGGAGCGCTAAGCTCCTGTGGCTGTTAGTTCTCATGAGCACTAGGCTCTAGTGACAGACAGAGGAGAAAAATGGCTGACAGCTCTAGCCACCCCCAACGCGGATTCTGAGAACCTCCAACGCAGATTGGAGCACAGAAGCTCCACAACTGCCACCCCAGATACGGTGCTGCTCGCTCTTATGATAAAACAGAGCACTGAACTCCAAGTGTTAGGCCAACAAGGAATTAAAGCCCCCTCATTCAGGCAGGCCACGTGGATGAGGCATGGCTCCCGTGGCAGAGCTGAAGCTCCTATGCTGCTCTCCACCCAGTGATTCTTCCAATGTTCCAATGTTGATAAGATCAATCTGGGGAGAAATAACTCACTGTGATGGTTTTAACCAACAATCCTTAGCTGTGGAAGCAAACAAGAATGGGAGAAAGACCACACATGTCCTTCCAGCCTGAGGACTGAGACAAAGAGGGGTAGTTGCAGCGAGAGGTAGAGATCTACAATTTGACAGACTCAGTCATCATTGGCTGAAGGGACGGTATCATCCCATTTTTGAATGTTAGCTCCAGAGGCGGGTTGCTACCTGGACGGTCCACTCTACCATCCTGGTAGCGCCCGCAAAATTGAACAACGGCTCCGGTGCCGTTGCCACCAGGCTGTTGCGGATGGTCACCATCTTTTTTTGGGGGGATGTGTGTTCTGCACATGCGCAGAAGAAAAAAAACTGGAAAAAATCCCCCCCCCCCAAAAGTTACAACAAAATTCCCCAAAAAAGATGGTGGCGATCACAGACCAGCACCGACAGAACTGGTTCCGTGATATCATCATGACATCACCAGGTTTCTACCACTTTGGGGGAACCGGTCCAACCGGTCCGGTGAGACTGCATGATTGCAAATGCAATGTATATATTTTCAAGCAAGAGAATGCAAAGACGATTGGCTTTATATAAGTTGCTCAGAGTTACTGAATAGTAAAATGGGCAGCATGTCAGCAGAGGTGGTGGGTGCAGAATTTGTTCTGAGCCTCATTTACTGCCACCATTCTCCAACTACAGGCTGACGTAGCTCCTGAGGACTAAGAGATCATGCAGCTTACGAGTTCATATGAATCATTTTTATATTTTTAGTTATGCACTCTTACTTTTGAGCTCTGTCTGCAATTTGTTCAGTTCTTATTGTATGAATATTTACGGCTATTTTTATAACTCTGATAATCAAAACATATGAACTGTAACTTTCCACCTCATGGAGAGACAATTTTTGCCAAATAACTGTTAATCCCTTTCATTGTAACTGAAATGTTCTGGATGCAACCTTCAAATAAGATCAACTAAGTGTCACCATACAGTTAAAAATAGCCAAACAGCCGCATGGCCAGCAAGTTTAATAAAGAAATCCAGTTTAACTTCAGACTAATATCTCCTAACATTTTTGAGAAACCACTATGAACACATGCTTATTCAGGAAATATATGAATTTCAAATGGGAAATCCATCAATAATTTAAATTGTTTTTTTAAAAAAACCAATGGTACTTACATGTATAATAATCTGCATCTTCCAGATATTTTGTCTCAAATTCTCACAGTTTCTTGCTACACCACTGGAAGTCTAAAATTGCATGCAGGGCATTAGGTTGCTACAATGATTTAAATCAAAATGCCACCAGCATTATAAATGGGGCTGGGGTTATATCCATAGTTCACATTTTCTATATAAATACCTCAGAATTATTTTCAACTCTCCAATAAGCCTAGAGGTGGAGCTCTTGCCTTCCAATCAGGAGGTTATGAGTTCGATCGTAGGTAGAGGCAGATGTAGGATCTCCTGCTTGGGCAGGGTGTTGGACTAGATGACCTGCAAGGTCCCTTCCAACTCT
>JANHGD010007350.1:2569-14640 GCA_027560375.1 Imantodes cenchoa
AACAGTCTATCCTCCATACCAACCTACCCAGGCCTCGTGCTCTGGAGAGTCCAGAGCATGATACCATAGTCTTTCGAAACTGAAGGATGCCAACGATGATTATGAAATCATCATTTCTCTGTAATAATAAGGTTTATTAATAAGTGAAATTTGGCTTCCTGTTATGATGAATGAAACAGATGGCTTTGCTTGCATACTGCTGTTGTTCAAAGAATAGGATAGAGACCTGTTGGCCTTCAAAGTTTCTGACATTTCACCACCACTCAGCCAAAACTTTCAGTATTTTTTCTTCTCTATGACATCAGAAAGGCAATTATGTAAACAGCTATGTAGTACACTGATACGGACACAGCAACTCAGAAGGATATGGTGGGTACAACCCTTCTTTTCTTTTATCCAATTCTGTAAGTACCCCTTTTACATTGTACATATTTTGTAGTAAATTAATTGATTTAAGAAATACTACAGGTATCAATAATGATAGCTAACCAAGTATCTAATGTGAAACAATTCTACCTGTATAGCATTAGACAGGGGTGGCCCAGGTATTGTCGGAGATAAAAACCAGATAGCCTTTCCTCCATAGAAAATAGCCTTTCCTCCATAGAAAAGGTATGTGATCTTCATAATTGTAAGATCTTACTTCATAACTAACAATTATCTGCTGCGTCGTAACAGCAGAAACCTGGTCTGGTATAATAAAGTTTCATAATAGTGTGTCCACAATGAGTTCCTCATCCTCTGCTGCCTTACTTTCTAAAATAGTTAAGCTGGAAAGAAGAACTTAAAATTAGAATGTTGAAGAAAATCTGTGTTACTGTGGCCTCCATCCCCCACCTTTTAAAAACAGTAAAACTTTGGATAGTATGTCATATACAGAAAAAGAACAGCTTGTTGATTAGGTCATAAGAACAGAGGATGTAAACACAATTTATCACTCAGTCTTTTAAACAAAAGTAAGCAGGATGTGCTGAAATTAAGGTTTATCAGACAACTTCTCATTCTACAGTTGATTTTAATTAGTTAGAATTATATCAAGTTTTAATTTCTCTGGGATTTCTATGAATGTACCAGAAATATCTGCTAGAAAACCATGCCACAAGATTCAGCAATCAAGAATTCATTGCAGTATAACATAACTACCATTTGTTCCGTTTTTTTTCCCATTTATATCCTGCATTCTGCTTAATCAAAAGAAGCTAACAAATGATAAATCCATTTAAAATTTCATAACACTTTACTTAATACCATGCAGATTATTTTTAAAAGATGGAAAGTAATACATTTTGGGGGGTTACCAAAACAGTCCTCATTAGGAACCACAATTGGGACTGGCAGTTGGGTTGTTTAGCAAAATAGTTGCTAAATGAAACAACTGTCCTTATCTTAATTTAGCTTTCCTTTGCTTTATAGACCTGCAGATTGTAAATGCAAGGATTGGTTATAAAGTTCCTTTTTCCTCACTATTGTAACTGAAAACATGTTGCTAAATGAGACATTTGCTAAACAAAAACTATCAGTAATTCCTTCGCAGCTTCCATACATTCACACAAATCTGAAGAACAGTTCTATTGTGTTGTTGTTTAGTCCACAGTTCCCTAAAGCCTGAAAAGCAATTTCTTTGTTTTTTCTAAGGCCTGCATAAGCCTTTTTTCTTCAACCACTCTCGATTTCCAATGAAGTCTGAAGTTAGGTTGTTGTCACATGCTGTCTTGCTTATTTAATACTTTATTGTCTCTCTTTGTTGACCTTCCAAGTAGACAAGACATGATAAGATGAATGAATTTTACTTTATTGTAAGACAGTACTTCTCAAATAATGGGGCATCCCCTCAGGGGGGCACGAAGCAATGCCAGGGGGGCATGTGACCCCGGAGAACATGCTTTTTTTTTCTGCAGGGAGTTGGACGCACATCCTACCTGACACTTGTACCAGTACCTCCGTTGCATTCTTCGGCATTGTGTTCCGGGCAGCCTGTTCTAAAAGAACACGTCTCGCGAGTTCAATCAACCTTCTTGAACTCACAAGACATTTTCTTTTAGAACGGAGTGCTCTGGACACAACGCCAAGGAATGCGACGGAGATACCAGTACAAGTGTCAGGTAGGACACACGTCTCGCAGTGGGGCGCAATTTTGGGTGGCAGGTCGGACGGGGCGGGCCGCGATACTATTTACAGTCTTGGCGGAGAGTTGGAGGGGAAAATGTTTACTTCTTCCTGCGGGGGCATAACAGAAAATAATTGAGAAGCATTGTTGTAAGGCTACCTTAACAAAATCTTGCAAATCTAAAAGGACAAATCTTCTGCCATGTCTTTTTAGTGCCTGATGAATCGGGGTGGAAACTTTCTAAATTTCTTTCTTTAGAAAGAAATTCTATTTCAGTTTGCAGCTCATCTCCCTTTTATCTGATTGTTCCCTAGGCAGCATTCCTGCCCACCCCACCCCAAAGCCGTTCTCACATTCCATTTCTATAGAATAGAAATTGGACTTGGGCCTGCAGTTCTTGAATTATCCTTGAGTTTCCTTTTGAAGGGAACTAAGTTATTAATTGCCACTTAAGGATCAAGAGTTTGATGTAAGGAAAAAGCTGTTTAGGGTGTTGTTGTTTTTTGTGGTGGTGGTGAAGAAATGAAATATGTTTTTTACAAACTTGCATTATTTATTCTTATATATTAGACATTTGCTCAGGTAGGCTTCCTGAAAACCGGTTTAGATATAGATGTCTACAAATATTTTATTTGTTGCATTTTTGACTGACTGAGAAGAGTATAGTGATTATAGCATTGATGCCATTTTCTGCTTATGCTGGTATCTCCTATCAGTATTTCAGGCAAAGTACAGACATAGGGAATGTAATAAGAAATTCACAAAAATTCACATTTTAAAAAATGAATTTATTTCCTAACCGAGAAGATTATTTAAGAAATGTATACAAGGTTTTACACAAAATGTAGGCAAACCTATCCATTTTTGCAGAATCTTTTCATTAAAAAGTAGTAGTGCAACAACATTAAAAACAGACTGAAATAGTAATTTATAATAATGTCTGCAACTTTTAATTGCTTGGAGAAGTATCGCAGAGGCTTTCATTATTTCTACATAACCACAGGATAATCACTCCTTCGCAGATTCAAAAGAGCCAGGCCCTCCTACAAAGTGCTGATAAAATTCTTTCAAAATGCGGCACCTGGCTGAGCACTTTGAAAACTCTGGAGCTGAAGACACATGTGGGTGTAGAGTTCTGAAAGAAGGCTTCAGCCCTACCCGCTGATCTTGCCAGTGCACATTTGGACAGTTGGCTAAAATTGTGCATCTAAATACGGTACCTGCCAACATGACTCCCAGCAATGCCTTGATTGGCATTGGATCTCCTGCCAGCTGATGATGTGAAGAAAAGAATAGGCAGCAGCATAGCCAGGTGATTTAACCACAGATTTTATCATGCACATCACAAGATGATGCCAGCATTCCAAGTAATGCAGCCACAGAAAGCAGAACTCTGAGGCAGGTGGATTCCTCAAAGAACAATTTATTGGATACATTATATTGGCACAACTGGTGAAAGCCGACTCTGAAAGTTCCTGCCACTTTCACCTAATTAAAAAGTAAAGTTTCTCCTCTCCCACGAGTCAATGGTCACGCTGCCCAGTCAAGGTGCTGGCCGGTTGCTTGGTTACTTCACTCCTCCTCTAGCTAGCCATCTGTGAGAATGTCCTTGGTTCCCTTGGGAAAACATTTTGTTTTGGCTACAAAACCCCATCTAGCTATTTCCCCCTTCCCTGCCCCTTCTTCTGCTTTGTGGTAACCCTGAAGCCTCAAAGATGGCCTCAGTCAGGTTGAGGTTGACAGGTGTAGGAGAAGAGTAGGTAGAGCTGGTGTGTGTGGAATTAAATGTGTCAATTTAGAGTTGCCACGAGAAAGCTAAGTCCAGCTTTCCCACAATTCCATTGACCCTTATCTATCACTAATTTAATGTTGAACTTTAATTGACTTATATATAGGTTGCCTTGTAGAAGTATCCCATTTACAGAAAGGAGCAGACTCAACCATTCTCCAGGTCTCTCACCTTCAGGAACTGCTTTATTTCTTCAAGCATCTAAGGAGATTTTCCATCCCTATCGGTCTTGATTCATCGAAGCTTTCTTTTTGTTCTCTTTGATAACTGCTGCATATATGTTGTGCTAGGAACAATGTTACCATGTCTATTGTTTGCAGGTTTAGTATATTTATGCATCTGGTTAATCTGACAAGCATTCTTTTGAATTGCATTCTGCATTTCACACGAGTTTCTGTTACTGTGATTTTAAATTCTAAGAAACTTAAGTGAGAATACTTTTTTTTAGCTTCCTTATACTTAATGCTCTTATTATTTAGAAGTGTTGTCTTTTCTTTTTAAATATAATGGCTTGAACTTTCTGGGCAAGTTTCCATTGCCATTTAAATTGAACTTGTAAATACATGTGAATTGCCAGCTAGTTCAATAAAACATACATCTCATATTAATTCCTGAATATTTCCTGTTGTTTGGAATTATATCCACATAGTTATCTATCAATTACTAAGTCCTTTGAATAACCGCTCAAAGGCAGGCACTTACTTTATCTTTCTTTCTCCTGAACTTACATAAATCTAATTGATGATGTAAGGCAAGTTGATTTTTCCCATTATTACAACACTTTCCATTTGAATTTCTTCATTCCAAGATGACTTGTCAAGTTTTGGTAAAAGGCACAGGCTATAGTTCTGGTGTTGATATATTTTTGGCACTGCTATTTTCTCCCGCTGTGGGTTCTGTGACGTAGTATATTAATGTGGTTTCTATTTTATTTTATTAGATTCTATGTCCTTCTTCCTCTTCAAAACCTGTCCCTAGCCTTTCTATATATTTTTATTTTGAAGAGTAAGTACAACTTATTCTTTCTGTTCTAGAGAACATTACTATGCCAAATATGTGTACGCATATGTATGATGATATTGCGTAACTTTAATTTCAAATCCCAGCACATAATTTTTATACACTTTTTCTCCCATCAACTCAAGTGGAATAAAACAGCTTGTATCCAGTTTTGTAAACTATTCATCACTGAAACTTACAAGAAACTGGATCATTATGACAGTGAATCAGCCACCACTAAGAAGACATATTTGTTGCCTCACAGTCACTTGGGTTGTAGTTACAATGCTGAATATAAAAGAAAGCTCAAGCTAACTATTGGCCTTCTGCCAACAGCATGCAGCTTCTTCCAAAGCAGATTAGTCTGATGTGTCTGGGTGGAAGAACTATATTGCACAATCATGGTGCTTAGCACCACCAGGAGAAATGATCCAACTCCAGTCCCAAGGTCAGTATGAGATGAGCAGTTATCTTGCATGCTTCACCGAACATTTATATCACAGCATTCTATTATCAAAAGATTCTGTAGGATTTTGATCTTTGGGAAAGAATTTTTTAGATTGTATTCTAAGGATGCAGTGATAGCATAAACATTTTGCTTTCCTCTCATAATTACTGGCAAAATGTAGGTGAGCTCTTATTCTGTGACTTGTGTGGAATAGAAAAATGAATGCTAGGAAATTTTGAGAGATGAAAAATAGGCACCCCTATCTTTCTCCAGGCACTGAAGAGTAATAAACAGTTATTGCCACAATGGAACTGAAAAATTAGAAATGAAAACAAAGTTAGGCTCCTATGTATGGAGACCTGAAATTTTAGACTGCCAGACTAGAGTGGGTTCCTTTCCTTAAGGAAAATACAGTATTTGATCAATGACAAAACATACACCAAACATCCTTGGTGTTCCCTAAACGTAGTTATTTGCTTGCAGAAGTTTCATTACCCAATTAGATAACATCAATGCTAGTGAGTGTGAGGTTTACTCTCTATTTATACATAGTAATTTGCCCTGCCAGTGTGGTTTTCTTCTTGTTAGTTCCTTGATTAGGGTATTGTTTTCTGCTTGTTTATTTGGTGTTAATCACTAATTATCTGGACATAGGATGCCATAGAGGATGTTCTGGTCTCTTTGTTACCTTCTTAGTTTTTTATTGTCTGTTTTGAATTGTATGTAAATGTAGTTTATATCTATGTATCTATCAATGTCTGAAAGACAGGCTTCCAGGAATTCCTAGAATTATTGGATTTAGCCTGGTGTAATATCTGAAACAATGGTTGAGTACTGTCCATATGTTGTGAGATTGAGGCATTTTCATTGTGTCTTCTGACTGTGTTGGTGTTCAAGCTCAGAGCGCACCAAAAACTCCACCATTCGACATTGAGCCACATATATTCTCTTCAACTGGAAATTGGCATTTGTTTTGATAGTTTATTCTCTAATTCCTCAAATTAGAACATAAGAAATATTTCACTTAAATATTTCATATTTAATTTTACTGGTTTATTTCTTTTGATAAGGGTCTGAATCCCCCTATTATTGCTTAGAGAATTCACAGGCACTAAGGAGCAAATATAGTAATAAACCACTGAAGGACTTTCTGTAAAAAAATATTTTTCTGCTACACTCAACATTTAAAAAGTTAATCACAGTGTTGTGACTATCAGGTTCTTCAAGAATGAGTAATTCTAGCAACTGAACAGATGTTTGTTTTAACAGGTAAAGTCATCTTTTGAAATATGTGTCTGTGAGTCTCTCTCTGCCTCTGTGTGTGTGTGTGTCCAACTCTAATATCTAAATTCAATTATTGGATTATATTTCTTACAAAAGATATCAGTATTATCTTCTGGTTGCTATTAGGGAAAGCTAAATTACAACTTCAGTTATTATGGGTTGTGTCTGATTTATCTGCTAACAAAAACACAGTACACATGCTGTATATAAAAGAAGTACGTTTGTTCAAAAGCTTTGAAGTACCTGGTATAGCTTTTGAAGAGAGCTTCCTTCACCCTTGGATGTTGGCCAGGATTGAAGCTGGAATCTGTTTGGGGAGGCGGAAGCTTTCCTGCTGGGCTTGACATTTTCCCATAGCCAGTACTGACAGTTATGGCTTACAAAGGTTTCCTTGATAAATAGAGCAGCAGTTGTAGATTTTGGCTGCACTCCTGCTCTGAATAAAAGCATGAATCAACAGAAATGCTTAAGTATTACGAGAATCACTTTTTCCTATTTGGTTGGTCTGCTTTGAAAGATTGGTACATAGGAATTACAAAATGTACTGTAAATAACAGGGCTATTCAAAAATATACCTATATACAACCAAAACTCTCTTACCATGTTTCCCTGAAAATAAAACCTGGTCTTATTTTCTTTTGAGCTTGAAAATAAGCACTCGGGCTTATTTGTGGGAAGGTTTTATTTTTTTTAAGTGCAGGAGGAGGTGAGGGTGGGGACCGATGGGAGTGGGAGCGCAGCTACCACTGGTCCTGCCCTCTCCATCCTCCTGTCTGCTCGTCTGCGGCTGAAATGGGCCAAATTCTTGGCATGCCCTGGCCTCCACCTGCCCTGCCTGCTGGCCCAGCTGCTGCTGAGACACGTCTTGGCCATGACAGGCTCCGTACTGTCTGCCAAGCGGCTATCTATGGTGCTGCTAGCCTTGCAGGGGCTCTTTGCACTCCTAGTAGGGTGTGGGGAGGCCAGGGATTGCCAAGAGCTTGGTCCTGATTGAGGCCATCAGCAAGCAGACAGTGGGACGAAGAGGGTGGGACCAGCGGTAGTTGCCTAAACACTTTTCTATTATTTATCCATTGGAGCGAAAAGTGTTTGGTCACCTATGGGGCGCTTGGGAACGGAGTGATTTTCTCCATTCCCAAGCATCCCATAGGCAACCAAAAACTTTTTGCCTGGACAGAGAAATGACGGAGACTCAAAGCTTTTTGTGCTTGTAAAGGGTACGGTTTGAAACCGAGCGATTAGTTCCATTTCAAAGTGTCCCCTTTGCAAGCAGATGAACCTTCGTCTCCCTGTGGGCAAAAAGTGTGCAGCAGAGCCAGGCAGAGGCAGAGGTGATCATTTGCATTAGATCTTTTATTTTCTTCAGAAGGAAAGTAGCTAAGATAGTGGTTTAAAAAGCAAGACTGCCAATGCATGACTTCAAAAAGAGCAGAACTAGCACTGGAGTCCATCACATCCAGGGCTGTTTAGCTCCTTTTGTGACACCCAGCAGTGCTATACAACAGCCTTTGGCACAACTTTCATAGCGTACAACATTCAGATACATAGGACAGCATGACAAATATACATGAGCACACAAACAATACACGAGCACACAACAGATACAAACTCAAAGTGAACCGCCCCAAACTTGACTGTAGAAAACACGACTTTAGCAATAGAGTGGTTAATGCCTGGAACTCACTCCCTGATCCTGTGGTTTTGTCATCAAACCCCCAAAACTTTACCCTAAGACTGCCCACTGTTGACCTCACCTGATTCCTAAGAGGTCAGTAAGGGGCGCGCATAAGCGCACCAGCGTGCCTACAGTCCCTGTCCTAATGTTCCCTCTTATCAGTATCCATCTTATGTATATAAACAATGTTATATCTACGTATATACGTACATGATATATATATGTACACGATGTATATACGTACATACAAATACATACTTAAATAAATAAATAAATAAATAAATAAATAAATAAATAAATGTCACTATGCCACTATGCCAATAACATATGTTCCAAAACTGGCAGAATATAATCACGATTTCTTTATATATTTATCTGTGGCATTAATAGCCAGGTTGGCTAAGTACAGAATATAAGGAAAAAAATATATTTAATAAATATGCATTAATATGTATTCATCAGCTTTCTCTGTATTAAAATTCTAATTAAGGAGGAGGAGAAGAAAAAGAATATAAATTAAATGACATAATTCTTTTTAAAATTATTTTATTTTCCCAGACTGGCAAATGTCTCTGAGCAGGTTACATCCCAACCTGAATAAATTGGGTTAAAAGCAATGCAATAAAAAGAAAAATAAATAACTTTTCATAGCCTACTTGTAGAACCAGGAACAGTCATCAGCATAACTCCAAAACATGCTGAACTTAACTACCACATGGGTATTTTGTATAAAAAATAATAGATGCAAAACATAGCTAGGAATATACGTGGAGGTAATGCCAGATGTAAAGATAGAGTAGTTCATAGGAAGGGCATTTCATAGGCTAATAAGTAGCTTCTCAAATTCTTAATTGACAGCCTGTTTTGTAGCCATGATTAATAAGCATTCATTGTGTTAACTACAAAACTTTATAAACCTGTCACCATGCATAGACATGCCATGGCAGAATATTGCATATATATCTGGTAATCATTCCAGGAAACACTGTGTTTATCCCTATAGGTATTTACCTTTAATAAAGCTTGTGGTGATCATAATTTTGAAATTTTTAGAACTATAAGTGGGAGTAACTCAAAAGTAATGTTTGCAAGCTTTGAAAACTATTTTTTGTTCCACAAAAAGTATATATTATGTTTATGTTGGAATTCGTAGATACATTGCAGTTGTGGGATTCAAATTTTTTTACTACCATTTCTGTGGGCATGGTTTGGTGGGCATGGCAGGGGAAGGATACTGCAAAACCCCCATTTCTTCCCAATCAGCTGGGACTCAGGAGGCAGAGAATAGATGGGGGTCGGGCTATTCAGAGTGGTATTTACCAGTTCTCCGAACTACTCAAAATTCCCACTATCGGTTGTCCTGATAGTGGTCAGAACGTGCTGAAACCAACCTCTGGATACATGCCAACAAACCAAAGAACAATTTTTATATCTGCCCTGCAATGAGTAATATAGAGGTAATAATAAGAAGTGGAGAAAATAATAAAATACAAAGACCTGCAAAATAGAAGTAGAACCAAATCCAATCCAAATATCTAGCCGGCAATGTGATGAGCCATAATAATATTAATATTTAAAAATGATCTCAAATATTTGTTTACAGTTTATTGAAACTTCCTTTTATCTGACTTGTCCATGAATAACTTTAAACCATAGTCTCCCAGTTGATCTATAACAGGAGTATCAAACTCGCATCATCACGTGACGTATCATGAGTTTTTTCCCCTTTACTAAACCGGAGGTGGGGGAGACAACATATGATGCATCCAGCCCTGGGGCCGTGGGTTTGACACCCCTGATTTAGAACTTTGTAGGTTTAGCGTCATATTCAAGTTGGTATGCACTGGGATGAATTAATTTTTCAGGAAATATCATCTGAATTAACTTAGAAAATCTTTCTGAGATGCCATTTGCTTGTTCTGGCACATCCTTTATCCTTTTGGGAAAAATACCTCACCTAGAATTTTCACAGTTCTCCATGACATAATGTGTGACGAGCTGCCGCCTGTTCTTTATTTCTAACATCTTTCAGTAATTATAGAAATGAAGGGGATTATTTCTTCTTTTTCTGAGTTCAAATGAATAATGATTCTGTCAGTACAGTGCTTCTAATTACTTATTCTGGCTAATAGAACCTACTATTTAATTACTTCATGATTTCCTCCTTACTAAACTTTAAAAGTTTTCTCTTAAAAAATGATGATTAGTATACCTGAATCTAAAATAAACATACTGGAATTTTTACTTTGCATGGATCCAACAATGATCAAATTTTCTTTGCGTACTAATTCTTCTTTCCTCACTTTCCTTAATATAACATACTCTAAATCACAATACAGTATGGGCATGTTTGAATGTATGTACCATAAACTAAAATGCAGTAATAAATAAAAAGAATGAATCAACTTACATTCTTTAATAATTGTTGCTAAATTTTGACTTCTGCTCCCCTAATGGGAAAATATTGCATTGATATGGCTATGAAACTGTTTTAAAGCTAAATGAAGTTAGAAATGTCATATTTAGTTTGCAATGAACTGAATGTTTATGCAAACTTGCATCTGCTGTTTTTCCAGCCATTATTAATTACTTTGCACTTTTTAAACCACTGAACGACTATGAATGAACTAAGTAAAGGAAGACTCAGCAGATTCCCAAAGGATTTTGAGAGGCGGTTGCTCATTGCAGGACCCCGTGTCCCTGTCTGGTATGACCAAAGATGCACTGTGAGCTTAATCAGAAGTCCAAAGGTTAGAACAATCATTGGGTCAGCTCATTGAATGATTGAGTTTTATGGCCTGAGTTTACTGGGTGCTTCTTGTTAATACACAGTCATTAAGGAAGGTATGCAAAAAATTCTTTAAGACTACCGTAAGTTTGGTTATCAGATCTATGGTTATCAGATCTATGGGAGGCTAAAGGAGGAAAAGAAAGAGAAAAGAATCCTTGTTTATTTAAACTTGTTATTTCAGCCTAGGCCTCCATCAGTACTACCTACCGTAGATTAGGATGTCCTGGCAGTTCTGTAACCATCCATAAGTCAAAAATACAGAAATACAGGTAGTTGACTTTGATTCAAATCTGCTGATTGACTTCTGTGCTTTTTATATGTTCATGATGAATTAGCAATTTTAGTGATTAAAAAAACCTCAAAATTTTCCATGTAAACTCGGTTCCTCTCTGAAATAGATGCAAATTATAAAACCCCTTAAAATTCTAATAAAATTAATTTAATATACTCATAATGATTAATATGCTTCTGTGTTGGGCTTCCAGACTCCCAGACTCTCTACTGGTATTCTTTTAGAACAGGAGTATCAAACTGGCGGCTCATGGGCCAGATGCATCATGTGCAGGCCACACCCACCCACCCCAGTTCCATGAAGGCAAAAACATCACGATACATCACATGACACCAACATGATGCAGCGAGTTTGACACCTGTGTTTTAGAAGCATCAGCTCGTAATAAGTGAGGAGAGGCTAGAGGAGTAGCTTTACAGATACTCACACTAGTTTCGGAGTGGCTGATTTTACTGGATCTGGAAACTAAACTAAAGCAAAATATATTTTAAACTATTATTTAATAATACTCAGCCTAAAACATGAGATGTTCAGTGCTGTTTAATTATAAATCAGCAATCTACATTTCATGGTTAACCTCAAGACCACCAGTTCTCAAGTGAATCAGCCTGTCCTGGGAGAATTTAGCCAACCAGCTCCTGTGTAGTTGCCAAATCTGAAGGAATTCTGTTTCCATCTGTAGTTTC
>JANHGD010007351.1:9242-21166 GCA_027560375.1 Imantodes cenchoa
GCTCTCGGAAAGTGCAACCCCTACAGAGAGCCGGGAAAGCCCACCATCGGAGGGACTGTAGGACCAGATTTGGGACCCTGACACTGTCTGAGGAATTGGAGTTGTTAGAACGCTGAAATGGGAGTAGAAACCACTGAAGGCTCCGCACATGTAGGCGTGCCCAGGGCACAATTTCAATATAGGAGATCATTTTGCCCAGCAAGCGGGAGAGGGTGTTCATGGAAACTGTGGGGTTCTGCTGGATTTGGAGAACCAGAGCCACTAGACTGGTCTGGCTTTCCTGCGAGAGGAAAACCTCTCCACTGACTGTGTGTCAATTATAGCACCCAGATGAACAGGCGGGTGGCCGGGGTCAAATGGCTCTTCTACAGGTTTATCAAAAAGTCATGTTCTTCCAAGGCTCGCATGGTGACTAGGAGGTCCTCTGTCACCCTGCACCAAAATATCATCTAAATAACATTGCAGTCTCACTGGGGTGGGTATCAGGTGAGCTTCTAGTACCTTAGTGAAATGCTGGGATCCCGAACAGTAAGGCCCTATTATTGTACTGCTGGCCTGCATAGCAGAACTGGGCAAGATAGGGAGATGGAGATACACCTCTGTTAGATCGATGGAAGCTAGAAGATCCCCAGCTCTAATCCTTTCTAAGATTGAGCAACGGGAACTTATTTTGAACCTCTTGTAGACTAGGTGGGTGTTGAGTCGCTTAAGATCCAAGATCACTCTCTACCTTCCCGAACTCTTCGGTACAACGAACAGTACTGAATAAACCCCGTTTCCTTTTGTATTCTGGTTCTATGGCTCTTATTGTCAATAGATGATTGATGGCCAAATCCATTATACCTTTTTCAACTTTATTTGTGGAGACAGGGCATTGCACAAAGTAGTTCGGAGCAGTGGAAAGGAACTCCAAAGGGAGGCCCAATCTCACAGCATTGAGCACCCAAATATCTGTTTTGTTTCTGCCCGGCTGTCTACAAAGAGGGTCAAACGTTCTCCAATGGGAGGGTTGGCCTGGGAACTATTTCTGTCTCCAGAACTGGTGTCAACCTGCCCCTTGAAAGGGACGTCTGGACTGAAGGGGCTGCCTGGCTCAGTCTTGAAACCAGGACCGGTCTGGTTGGCGATCTGGCTTGTGAGCAAAGGACCACCAATACTGGTTCCCCTCGGGTTTGTAGGGACGAAAGGAATACCTACGGGCAAATGATAAAGGGTGACGGAGGTAGGTAAGATCTTTCTCTTCTCCTTAGTTTCAAATAGAAGAGGTTCCAGCGATTCTCTGAATAGCATGCCTCCTGAGTAGGGGGTAGAGGCAAGCCTCCATTTAGCTCTCATGTCAGCCTGCCACTGACGAAGCCACAGTAGCCTCCTGGATGTTATGGAGGCGGCTAGAGCTCTAGATGCGTATTTGGCAGCAACCAGCGTAAAGTCAGCTGAAAATTGCGTGGTCCAAATTAACTTATTGAGGTCTTGATGGATGCAGATCTCCTGAAGTGAGACTTTAGATTGTAATTGGCGCAACCACAGCAGGAGGTGCAGCTGAAAAATGAGGCCACTGAAGAGGCTTTAACAGCCCATGCTGCAGCCAGGTGCGGCTTTCTTAGTGACATCTCAGATTTTTTGTCCTCTGCCCTCAGATTTTCAGCAATATCCCCTGTAAGGTATGGGGAGGCGGAGGAGAGGGACGCCACCGGCTCATCTACAGATGGAAGTTGTAGGGCCTGAGACAAAGAATGTCCCATATTATAGAATCTCGTCGTGTAACTAGGGGTGGGTAACACTCCCGGGTGCGACCATTGATTTTGCACAACATTCAGGAAGAGATTTGGGACTGGAATGAATTCCTGCTCTGCCACAGGGGCAGAAAACATATCCTGTTCTGGCCTCTGGGAAGCTTGAGATTTTTGTGGGAGAACAGAATCACTCCCTAATCTTATGTAGTAGAGGATTAAACAACCACTGTGGGAACAATCCCGAGAAGGCAGGGGTCTCTGGGGTAACCCCCTCGTCCTCAGAGAGATCCAGTTCTCTGTGACCATCCTCCCCAATTAAGGACTCATCACTCCCAATACAGTGGCTATGGGAATGATGCCCAATCTGAGGGAGATCCGCAGGGAGCAGAATCTGCTGAATGGAATGAGAGGTGGCATCTTGGGGGGCGGGAGGTGGCTGATGCTGCTGACACTGCCAGGTTGCTGCAATACCTCTGGATATTGCCTGGGAAATAAATCATTTGACATTATCCAGCAAGTCTGGCTCCTGGTCTTCACATGGTTGCAAACCTGTGGCCATAGGCATATAGGTAGCCTCAGGAGGATAGGCTTAATAAGAAGCTGTTGCCACCTAGGAGGGGCAGAGCAGGCAAAGGGATCCTCAATATTGTCTTCAATATTCAGCAAGGCAGGCGAGGGAGAGAGCTCAGCAGCGCCCTCTGGCAAGCCTATTTGATGAGCCAGGCTAACATGGGCTGAAGGCTCCTATGAAACAGGGCAGGAAACATCTGAAGCTGATTGATTAGCTTTTGACAGCTTGGCTGCCTGCAACTTCTCCACCCGAAAAAGGTCAGCACCCATTCCTGGCCTATCCTGCAACCACACTGGAGAACAATACTTCTCTGGAGACATTCTACTCACAAAATAATACATCTGGCCGAAATTATATTTTATTTTTTAATACAAGAGTATTCTGTACAAATACTATAATTTGATTTCAACAAAATTTGATAAGGTTCCAAAATGACATTCTCATTAATAAGCTACTAAAGTTTAGTTTGGCTAGCCCTATACAATTGGCTGGCTAACCATACTTGGGGATCAGAAATAATGAAGTTAGAGGATAATTAGCTGTGATGCGCATGGATCAGTCTTGAGGTCGCTATTTTAAACTATTTTAATAATGAGTTGGCTCATGAATTATTTGATTTTCAAAACTGCAGGTGGCACATAAAGTAAAAATTATTTATTTCTTTATTTACAGGTCTTCTAACACTGCCTATCTCATATGAGACTCTAGGCAACTCATAATAATTAATTTTTAAAAACTGTCAAAAATAAGAGTAGAGCAATTATCCTTGCAGCTCAATCCCCATTCTAGCCCACTGTTTGGGGGAAAAGCCAGGACTCCAGAAGGCAAAAAGGATAGGGAACCCCCCAGATTTGAGGTGGGAGGTTGTTCCAAAGATATTTAGGGATAAAAAAATATAGGGCACACGTACAAAATAGGCTTTGAAGCACTGGAGAAAATTTGGGTATGCAACTAATATATGCATCAACAATGTTAGGAAATTATTAGAATGGTTAACACAGTTGAGGTGTGCATCAGAAGACAGATTATCAAAGATGTAGGTGGTTATTTATTCCTCTCCTCTTTGAGATAAAATTGTGGGGACCCTATTTCCAAAAGATTTGAGTGGATGGAGAAAGTTCAGAGGCGAAAACAAAGATAATATAAAAAATTGAGGACAGGTTGATGAAACTTTAGTATGTTCATTCTGAAGATGACTTATTGGACACTTTATAACCATGTTCAAGTACTTAAGAGAAGCTACAGGAAGATGATCATGAACTATTTCTTGTGGCTCCAGAAACTAGGATCAGAAAGAATAGTTCTAAGCTGTAGAGTACTACAACAATCTACCTATGAAGTTTGAGGGTTTTTCACCTTTGGAAGTTTCTAAGAAGCTGGATAGCCACTTCTCATAGATGGTTAAATGGTTTCCTGCATCCTGCAGAGGGTTGGATTAGAAGATCCTTGTGGTCCCTTTCAACACTATCATTCTATTATTCTGTGATAAATGCCACAAAATACAAATGCAGCTTGGATGATGCATCTGCTTCTCAGGGTTTGAGTCAATGTCTGTATTTTGGTATTAGAACTACAATGATAGATTAAAAAAACAACAACTAGAAGGCAACTATATAGAAATAAAGCAATGGATGCTGTGCATCAGAAAAACTGAAGGACTGTGAGTCATCAGAGGGATAAAATATTAAACATGTCCTCATTTCCAACTTGGTCACACAATCTTAAAAGTAATTATAGGCACAAACTACCCTTTAGCCTTCCTTAAGTCAGTTCTTCCCAGATGTGTTTAACTATAAATAGAACCTTATTTAAATACAATGGCCATTGGTTAACAATAATGAGAGCAGCAGTCTAATTAATGGTATGAGGTTTGGAAAAGCTGGACTAGTCACTTGTTCTTATTAATTCAAAAAGGGACCAAAATATGTTTATGCAATTTTGAGTATTATGCTTTTTGCGAACAAAGTAAATGGCAATTTTAATGCAGCAATAACTTTTGACAATAATGGAGAAACTGAATGAAGCTTTATAAACGAATGACTAAAAAAATGGTACTAAAAAAAAAAAGTGTTTCAGCGATTGCTTTTACTTTATAACTTTGAAGCAGTTTTCATAAGTACTTAGAAAAATTACAGTAAGCCTAAAAGTGATTAATGTGTAGAGTACGTTCTCTTGCAAAACACCAGCAATGATGGTAGGGCTCCAGAATAATTTTGAATTTTGAATCAAGCTTTAGACATGACAGATAACATTTTGCTAAGAAAATATTTCCTTTTGAGTGTTCTAAGAAAAATGTGTCACTTTGTATAAATAAAGCAACAAGGTGATTTAAAACAAAACCAGCATACTCTGGGTTCAGAAATGTGAATCAGATAGCAAGAAAAAATGACAAGAAACAACATCTTAAAAGCTAAAAAAATGGGCCAGTTTTAGAGTTGAGAAATAGAATATGACCATACTGGGCTCCAAGAGATAAAGAAAACAAACTCAAGAATACAGGATTATTTTCATTATTAAGACAGTGCTCAGACCAGAGTATCACAAAAAATCTATTAACATAAAAGCCAGTTTCTACATTTTTGATTGACATAAAACAAACAACTGATAGTGTACTACTCATTTAATCCATCCCCAAAACAGGACATTTTAGTGTACAACTGTTTTTTAATCTTATCCTCTTGAATTTGTTGTTCAAATAGTTGCCAGCAGATTTTACACATTATTTATTGTTGCATGGAAATAATAGCTTCCTTTAATCTAACAAATGAAAATACTATGTAACTTTCTAATAAATGGAGGAAACATAAAAACTAGGTTCATACTTCTCTGCAATATTATTTCTGTGTAATTTTAATTCCTTTTATTATCAAAACTTTGCTGTGCTGCCTTTTCAGGACTGGGACAGGTGCCAAGCAAAACTATGACCAAACCCCAACATGCACTAAGACCAAACATGCACCAAATCCCAGCATGCCCAAACAATTTTGAAATACAGAATTCTGAAATCAGTTAAACTAAAAGTGATTATCCTACTGTCACTGAATAAGCTTTTGTACCAAGAATGAACTTGAATGTGGTCTATCTAGCTCAGACTAACTCATGTAAGCAGTATGTACATTTAGTTCAGGGTAGATAAAAATCGATATACTTTTTAAATAAAAGGGGCTTTGGTCTTATCTGATAAGCTCCTTCTCTATGTGATGAGAGAGAATCCAAGGAATGGGTTAACTCTGCTCTTCTGCTCGGAGACTGAGTCAATCAATCCTATTGGCACGCCTCCTTTGCCTGCATATGCCCAGTTTTGATGAAGGTGTCGAGATTGACCTGACCTTTTTTTTTTTTACTGCTGAATCTGGCCACTCCTGGACTTTGGACCAGACGGTCACCAGGATGGGGTTGGACTCTCTCACAGCACATGGAGACCATGTCACTGCCCTACAGATGTCCTCAATAGAGGCCTGGGTCACCCATGCAGCCGTTGTGGCCACGCTTCTGATGCAATTGGCTGTCACTTGCCTACAGTGTTTCCCTGAAAATAAGACAGGGTCTTATTTTCTTTTGACTCCTCCCCCCCCCCAATAAGGGCTTGGCCTTATTTTCGGGAAGGTCTTATTATTTTTGAGGTGCAGGAAGCAGCAAGCCCACTGCCTCCACCGTTTCCATCCTGCCTCCTGCTTGCCTGCAGCTGCAATGATCCAAGTTCTTCATGCGCCCTGGCCTCTACCTGCCCTGCTTGCTGGCCTTGCTGCTGGCTGGCCACCAAACAGCTGTCTGTGCTGCTCTGGCTTGCAAGGGCTCTTCGCCCTCCTGGCAGTACTGCTTTTGGCCATCCTGCTGGGCTGCTCCTGCCTGGTGCAGGGTGAGTCGTCAAAGACCTGTGACCTTCAGAGAGCCCTGTCCTCCACTTGCCAGTGGAGCTGAGCCACCCGCGCCACCTTGCATAGCCAGCATGAGAGCTAGTGCCCATCAGGGCAAGGGCCTGAAGAGCACCGGGCTCAGCTCGTAACCTGGAGCCAGCAGCACCAAGTAGACCTTCAGGAAGTCACTCAGCAGCCCTAAGGCGGCAGCAGGTAAAGTGACTTGGCTCCACCAGTGACTGCTGGCAAGGGCCCTGGCAGGCCGGTAGCAGGGAGGGGCACTCCAGAGATCATAGATCTTGGCTGACTCATCCCACACCTGGCAGGAGCAGCCCAGCAGGGTGGCCGAGAGCAGCGCTACCAGGAGGGTGAAGAGCTCCTGCGAACCCATGTGTGTGTGTTTGTGTGTGTGAAAGAGACAGAGAGAGCACACCACCGCCAGCCCTGGTATACGGTAACTCTCTGAGGTTGGATTGGCTATCTCTCTCTCTCTCTCACACACACACACACCCCTCACCACCACCCCATCCCTTCACTAGCCTGCTTTCCAGCTTCGTTCTCTGCTGCACATGCAGGACAAGAAAAGTAATCTGTGTGACTATGGTAAAAAAAAATAAATACCAGAAATTCAGACCTTCCAACTTCTCACCAAAAAAAAAAATCTTGCGAAGCTGGAAGTAGTCCCACAGACTACTTTTCTTGTCCTGCAGGTAGCAGTGGAGAATGGAGCAGGAAACCAGGTTAGTGTGGAGAGCCCTCCTAACGTCCAAGATGTGCCATTTTTTCTCCAGGGAGTGAGTCGATCCTGGGTAGGAGTCTGGCAAGATTATTTCCTGTGCCCTTTGGAATAGGAATTCACCTTGGAAAGGAAAAAAAAGGTCCCAGCAAAAAATCACCCTGTTTGGATGAAATATGCAAAAGTCCTCCCTTATAGAGAGGGCCGCCAGTTCCGATATTTGTCTGGTCGAAGTGATGGCCACGAGGAAGGTCACCTTGAAAGTGAGGAAGTGTAAGCTGGCTGATTGTAACAGCTCGAAAGGTGCCGAGGAGAGAGTTTGCAGTATTTTCAGCAGGTCCTACATGGGATATCTGTGTACCACGGGGGCTTTAGGTTAGTTGTAACTCTAATGAAACTATGCACAATTGGGTGTTGAACGAGGGACTCCAGTTCCCCGCAGGATACAGCGAGGCCAGAGCTGCTACTTGCTTGCATATGGTATTAGGGGACAGGTCCTTGCCTAGCCATTCCTGAAGAAACTCCAGAATCTGGGCCACTGAAACAGAGGTGGGATCAATGTGAGCCTTGGAGCACCAGTCGCAAAAGACCCTCCAAGATGAGTCGTAGATTCTGTTAGTCATTAGTAGAGGCCTGTATTGTCTGCATGACTTTATTGAAGAAATTGTCCTGCCTCAGAATTCTCCACTCAAATGCCAAATGGTCAGTTGGAGCCATTGTGGTTCTGGATCAACTAAGGCCCCCTGACTGAGGGAATTTCTGTCCTGAGGGATCCTTCAGGGCTTGGATACCGACAGGCTGACCAGGTCTGCGTACCCCAGATGCCTGGACCAGGGAGAAGCCAGGAGCAGGATCTCTGTCCTCTTTGCCAGCATCTTCCTGATTACCCCTGGAATGAGGGGGAAGGGAGGAAAGGCATATAGTAGACCTCAGGGCCGGGGACTGTGGAGTGCATTGACCCCTTCCGTCCACTGTGCTGCAAACCTGGTGTAAAATCTGGGTAACTGGGCGTTTGACAGGGAGGCGAACAGGTCCAGGATCAGAGAGCTGAATCTTTCTGATAGCTCCCTGAATAGGTCTGGGTGTAGGTGCCGCTCTGAGTGGTCGACCGTGATCCTGCTGAGCCAGTCCGCCTGTACATTTGCTGTCCCCAAGATGTGTTCCGTTCTGATGGACAGAAGATGTCTCTCTGCCTAGAGGCCTACTTGTTTGGCCACTTTCATGACAGATCTGGAATGGGTGCCCCCTTGGCAGTTGATACGTGCCTTAGAGGCCACATGGTGTCCAGAGATTGTGTCCTGGAACTGACTGAGGGCCAAGTGGGCTGTCTTGAGCTCCAGTCAGTTGATGTTGTTCCTCAGATCTATCTGAGTCCACTGCCCTTTTGCCATCTGGGACTGGAAGTAGGAACCCCAGCCAAAGAGGCTGGCATCTATGGTGATGGTCATGTGGCTGGGTTCCTTGAAAGCACATCCTTGGTTATGGCTTGGGACATCCACCACTGGAAGGATTGAAGTACATTTGGTGGGACCTGAACCCCGGTATTTGAGTTGTTGCTGCCAGACCTTTAGTAGGGCCATTGTAACCACTGTAAGGTTCTGGTGTGCAGGTGCACCCAAGGGACGATTGCTATGCAGGATACCATTTTGCCCAGGATTGCAAGAGGAGGGCCAGGGACACTGTTCTGTCTGCACAGATCCGACTTGCTAAGTTCTTGATACTGATCTGACATTCCTGGGATAGGGAGATCTCACACGACCTGGTGTCTATGACTTCCCCCAGGTGTAGCAGTCAGTTGGAAGGAGCCAGGTGGCTCTTGTCAAAATTGACAGACAATCCTGGATTATGACTCTCAGGTCCCCTGTCACCTGGAGGTTAGAGGAGGACTGTATCAATATATCGTCCAGATAGCATTGGATATGCACTGGGATCGCCCTGAGATGTGCCAACAGCAATTTGGTGAAGGTCCTGGGTGCTGAGGATAGGCCGAATGGTAGGGCCTTGTACTGATAATGTCGACCGGCATAGTGAAACCATAGGAACCACCAGTGGGGTGACAAAATAGGTATGTGGAAGTAAGCCTCTGTCAGGTCTAAGGGTGTTAAGAAGTCACCCTCTCGGATGCTCCCCTAGATTGACTGGAGGGACTGCATTTTGAATGTCCAGTAAATTAGATGTCGGTTCAGTCTTTTCAGGTCCAGAATTGCTCTCCATCCCCCTGAGGTCTTTGGGACTACAAACAAGATAGAACCCTGCCACTGTTGGTCCTTGGGACTGGTTGAATGGCTTCGATGTTCAGCAAGACTGTTAGACTGCTCTCTCCATCAGGCTTCTTTTTGTCTTGTTCTTTGATATGGGGCAACTTACGAAAAAACTCGGGAGTGTGGAGAGAAATTCAAGGGATTTACTTCAGTTTCATTGCAGGCTTAGGGAGATAAGAAAGATTGCTCACTTGCTCCCTCTGGTGACCAGGCCTGTGGTACTACAGCCTCTGAGTGAGGCAAATGATTATTCTGAAAAGGGCGGGAACTTGTAGCCTCTGAAAGAGGGAAAGCTGTTCGCTGTTCTGACAGTTCCCTTTCAACTCTGAGAATTGTTTCTCTAAGGCTTTTTGTCTCCTTTTGGAATCCTTCTCAGAAACTTTGGAGTGCTTCTTGATACTGGGAGCATTAGACTTAGATTTTGCCTTCCTGCAAACCAAAGTTTCCATTGAAGATTGAGATCTCTCAGTAATCTGAGCCTTATCTCCCTGCTCAGCAGCTCTGTCCACCATTTTGTTTGATAGTGAAGCATCCCTTGAAAGGCTTCTCCTGCCTGCCTGCTATATGGGTGTGCCTAACCGAGAGTAGGCAGGGACTCCAAGCCTTTTTAGGCTAGCAGGGGCTCAAGGCTGCTGATTTGACAGGGGTTGCTGCTGCTGCTATGTGCCTGCTGCTACAGGGGTGTGCCTAACTGAGGCTAGGCAGGGACCCGAACCTTGCTAGGCTAGCAGGGACTTGAGGTTGCTGTGTTTGTCAGGATAATTACTGCTGCGCTAAACATGCTTCAACAACAGGTATGCCTAGCCGAAACTAGGCAGGGACTCCATTTATTTCCAGGGCTGGTGGAATAAACTGCTGGAGGAGATGGCGGTTGATCTGGAGGACCAGGAGTCAGTGCACATGCCAAAGCACACTCAGGAAGCAATCACGGTGGCTTTGGTGTAATCAGCCACAGCGGCCTTTGTCACTTATTATCGCCGTCTTCCCGACGATCAAAAGGCAATCAGACGATCCCGCTGGGCCAATAGAGTGTGCGGAGCTGCATCGCGGCAATCTTGAGCTGCCGAAGTTGATCTAAATCAAGCCTTTTTATTAGTGATTTAAATCATGATTTAAATCACGATTTAAATCAACTTGATTTAAATCAAATCTACCCTGATTTAGTTTCTTTTAAGGAACAACTTAATAACCATTAGTAAATACCCTTCATTTCTGCAAGAGGCAATCATTTTGAGCAATCTGAAAGTTTAAGGATCTTATAAGTGTATAACTATTACATATATCACTAGAACAGTATTATAATTAAAAAGGGATACTTAAATTTACTTCCTCTCAGCTATGACAGCTGAAGTCATTTACATTTATTTTCCAAAACAGTGAAAGGGACTTCATCCCCTTCCTAATGGAAAGGATAAGCAGCCGCTACCATCACCATGCACATAAACCATTCTACTAAGCAGCAAAGCAGTAACTGTTGTTTTCAGTGTTGCTATGCCATGTTTCATCTGCTTTCTCTGATAAGTAGGAGTGTTTGTTCCAGGATAAGAAAGGCTCAAGTGATAATGGTCAGGATAAAGATGACACTTTCCTCAATTCAAGGCAAAGAGTCTCTAATCCAATTTCAGACTGCTTAAAAAGAATCTGCAAATGCTGAAACCTAGTCAGGACAAAACTGCCTATGTACACTGCCTATGTACACAGCATTTCTATTATTTTAATACATTCAATTATAATAACCTACAAAATTTGTGTAAACTTGTATTATATGGACCCTTTCCTTCCCCCCCAGCCCTCACAAGTTTCCTTGCTACTGTTTGCTAATTCCTCTTATTAATATCTTATTTTGCTTTATTCCTTTTTGTTCCTCAAAATCACCTTGAACATTCTGACCAAGAAGTTAAAACATGTTTTCAGTAGTAAGTGCTATTGTTATCTCAATGGTTATCTAAAACGACACACTTCCTGATGTTCTAAACAGGCATAATTAATAGATCAACTATATAAGGCATTCCTATAACATCCATACCCAGATAAACTATTTATTTTATGCCTCTATATTCATAAATACAACATTATAACTAATCTGATCCAATGACAAAAATATCAGAGTTTGCATTAGAATTCACATTGTGAATGATGTTGCCTATATTGGTAATGCAATGTCTATAAGAAAACAACCAATCTCAGAGAGCACCAAGGACCCCACAATTCACATTGCTGCATCACAACTGTGAGCTCTGCTTCACGAATCCCCCAGAAGAGCAGAATCAACCTAAGCAGAAATGTTGTATACATCATTCTAAGAAAACACTTTTTATAATTGGCAAAATTTAAAAAAACCTGCTTATACATGTCTAGAAGAGGCAACAATATATTGTTATACAAACTGTGCAGCTAAAGACAGGGTAGTGATATAGTACATTTTCCAGAAAATCTACAGCTATATTTCTTAATGATTTGCCAAATTACAACAATAAATTGGTTTTGGGGCCTGGTGTTGAACAGAATATACAATAAGACAGTTATTTTAAGTCATATTTCCAACTGGCTCTGATTCACCAAAGGAGCCAATTCAGAATCAAGCTATGCTTTCATAACATTAGAACACTGTGATTCTCAGTATAGTTATATGACATGTGGCATAACAAACTAAATTATTCAGTGCTGGTAATAAATATCAAAAAGACATTTCATATTCATATTTGTTCAAAATCATGCAATATGTTAAAACTAGTTTGACTTGCACAGACTGAGTCAAAGTGCTTC
>JANHGD010007351.1:30439-41552 GCA_027560375.1 Imantodes cenchoa
TGATCCACTGAACTGCTGAACTAGCAGTCAGTTTCAGTGGCCTGCAGTACTGCACTCTAACCACTGAGCCACCTCGGTGAGATGGCCTGCAGGACCTTAGGCAAATCCCAAGTGGAATATCTGTGTACCATCGGAGGCTTTAGATTTCTTGCTCCCTTAATGAAGCTGCATATGATGGGGTGATGTGAGAGGGACTCCAGATCCCCAGATGACAACACCAATGACAAGGCTGCCACTTGTCTGCGTATGGTATTGGGGATAGACTTTTGTCCAGCCCATCCTGAAGGAATTCCAGGATTTGGGCAACTGATACCAAGATGGGACTAATGTTGCCCTTGAAGCACCAGCTACAGGAGGTCTTCCAAGTCGAATCATAGATTCTGTTGGTTGATTACCTCCTACAGGCCTGGATTGTCCAGATCACCCTGGTAGAGAGCTTGCTCTGCCTCAGAAACATCCGCTCAAATGCCATATGGTCAGTTCAAGCCATTGCGTTTCTGGGTGGACTAGGGCCCCCTGACTGAGGAATATTCTGTTCTGAGGAATCGTCCATGGGCTGGCCATGGACAGACTGACCAGGTCTGCAAACAACGGTCATCTGGGCCAGTGAGGGACCAGGAGCAATACCTCTGCTTTTTCTGCCAACACCTTCCTGATTACCCCTGGGATCAGGGGGAGAGAGGAAAAGGCATATAAGAGACCTCGAGGCCACAGAGTGCATTGGTCCTTTCCGCCCCATGTTGCGAACCTGGAGTAAAACCTCGGCAAGTGACTGTTTAATGGGGTAGCGAACAGTCCGGGACAGAAGTCCCGAACCTTTCTGACAGTTCCCTGAACAAGTCGGGATGCAGGCGCCACTCTGACTGGCCGACTGTGATCCTGCTGAGCAGCTATGCTGGCTCAAGCTTAGTCACTGCTCTATGGCTATGCCAAGTTGAACTTATTGGCCGTGCCAATCAAATGCTAAATTGTTGGGGCTTCTCTTTAAATGTTAAGCAGCTAAATTACTCTGAAGTTGCTCTGGTAGCTGAAACACAGCTGATTTACGCAGCGCTGTATTCTTTGATGAAAAACAGCTGATTGCTGAAGCAGCTACAATCCTCGCCTGCAATTCATGCTACTTGCCCGGTTCCGGAAGCAGCAGTATTGCGCACCAAGCTCCACACTGTTTCCCGAAAAACAGCTGATTTACTGTTAAATCCTTTGGTGGTCTCACGCCAATCAGCTGATTATTACTGCTGCGATGGCTCAGTTACCGAAAAAGCTGAGAATCAAAAAACCTTTAATTCTGGCTTTTTTGCTTTTTTCCAAAAATGTTTCTTTCTTGGGCACAGACTGAGTTGAAACTGGGATACAGTCAAGAGAGGCATGGCTATAAAGTTTAAAGGACTCAGTCTCTGTGGGCAGAAGGGTGGAGTTAACCCATGCTTTTGGATTCTCAGCTCAGCACACCGGAGAACTAAGGATTTAGATATGTCATGGCTGCTAGAGAATATTTTTATTCATTTATTTTTATTTAGTTTGTCAAACATGTACAAGATAACAGGCATAAGTATAAACATGGACATTAATATGAAGAGAGAGAGAGAGGGAGGGAGAGAGAGAATGAAAATTGTCTGTATTTTGGAATATGCAAGATCCCAGACTGAAACATGAACAGCTTCAAACAACCTCACTTGTTTTTTGACTGATTAGCACTACACTTGAATTAAGTATATAAAACATTGAGATGCAATTTCTCTCCAGAGGCAGCAATTAATAGGTTCAGTAACTACTATAATAAAAAGATTACAAAGTTAAAGAAGGTATTAGTTCCTAGTCAATTCCTAGTGATCACATTATTCAGTTTTCCCGGATGTGCTATACAAGTGATTTGTTGCTGTTTGCTTCCAGGATGTTTATTTACAATTCCCAGTGTAACCCACTGTCCTGTAATTGTTAGATGGTCCCCTATACAATTACCAATCAAGTCCGACCCTGCTTATCTTCCAGCATCACCAATCAAAAAGGTGCTGCCACCTGTTGAGACTATATAAAAATACATAATATTTTAAGCACAAGGAAGTTAATATTAAAAATAAACATTATGACATGTAAGAGTATTATGGTTGGTAATCTTTTCCCTGAAGTTTCAAAATGTAAGTCAATTATTAACAGTTATGACAATTATATACTATTAGCAAGCCAATTTAAATTGAAAAATAAAACATTAACAAAATTATGAAATGTATTTTATAATATCCCAAAGTTATAGGTTAACTGATGATAGTAAAATTTGGAAGAAATTCATGAAAAGTTGTACATCTTGAATTTGAGTGATTTATTTCATAACTGTCAACTTTTCTTTTTGACTATCATACCTTTATAACATGGGTGGGTTCTAACTTACCTCACTGCCAGTTTGCTTTCTCTTGCGCAGGCATGGCTGCGCCTCATGGGCGCACATGCGCTTCAAATGCGTGCACGTGCGTAGTGCCGAAAAATAAAAAAAATACTCCCAAAAAATAGCCAAAAACAAGATAGCGACGCATGCGCAGTGCTGGAAACCTGGCTTCTGCATCTGTGCAGAACAAAAAGAACCTGGAAAAAAATCTCCCCCCAAATTAAAAAAAGATGGTGGCATCCACAGACTGGCACCAACAGAACCGGTTCCGTGATGTCATCATGACATCACCAGCAGGTTGCTATTGGTTCAGGCGAACTGGTCAGAACCCACCTCTGCTTTATAAACTTTTCTTCTTTCCTTTCACCTGGTTATGTCCAAGCATGACATACTTTTGAACTACCTGACAGGATTTATTTTCTCTAGTAAAATCTCAGCTCAAGTAGTATGGATGCAATATATAATTTTATTCAGAAACTAGTATATTTCAGCATATTAGTCACTGGAAGCAGCATATAATTTACATTACAAGGGTGGAAAATATGATTATCTGTTCTTGTATGTTTAATGCTAGAATTCTATGTGATGGCAAAGCTTCATTTCAATTTGGTATTTTGCCTTCATCTTAAAAAAAAATGCAAAAAAAATTGTACGTAGGTCCCCAAATGCTGACCTATTTGGGCTTAAAAAAGCATTTAGCATTTTAACTTTACTGAAGTCAATCATTCTTTATTCTAATACTGGTGCAAACATGTTAATATGTTTTTCAAGACAGCTAGCAACAATAAAAACTTTTATAATTTTTTTCCACACATGCACAAATGATACTTAAAATCTCAAAGATGACTATCACTTAGGACAGTGATGGCAAACCTTTTTTTGTTCAGATGCCAGAAGGATGCGCGCGTGTGCACACACCCATAATGCAATGCCCTTCCCCCATGCATGCGTGCACAATCCCCCCTGTGCTGCCCCATGTGCATGCACGGAGGCCTCACTGAAGCCTCCAGACGTCCAGTAGGCCCGTTGGACTGTTTTACGCCCTCCCCAGGCTTCAGGAAAGTCTCCGGAGCCTGTGGATGGAAAAACGGGCCCTACTGGAAGTTTCCATTTTCAAATTTCCGGTAGGCCCACTGGGTCCATTTTTTGCCATTCACAGGCTCCAGAGGCTTTCCTGAAGCCTGGGGAGGGAGAAAATGGCCTCCCCCTGCCCTCCAGAAGGCCAAAAATCAGCTGGCCAGCACGCACATGCATGCTGGAACTGATATATGGCAATGCCTCATGTGCCCTCAGATATGGCTCCGTATGCCACCTATGGCACATGAGCCATAGGTTTGCCATCATGGACTTAGGGTATTACTGTGCACTTATAGTTGATGTATAATCTGAAGATCACAATCTTAATCCACAAGTATCTTTGGCACCTTTTTAGCAAATTATATTGCTGAAAATATGAATGAGTGCTACAATCTTTTATGACTATAGCTTTCCTTAAAGATCTAGAATGGATTAATAAGCCACCTTAAGATTTTTTGGTTTAGTAAGAAATGTAAACTCAGACAATGTGGTTCATTAACCATAATTTATAGCATTGTGTGAAATAAACCATTAATGTTTTATTAATGTTTAATAAATGTTAATGAAAACAGTTCCATGTGTGCAGGTATATCTGGATGAGAGAAAGTGAGGGAGTCCCTGAATTTGTGAATGCACATAAGAAACATCCATGCCTTTTCCAATCTTCTTTCTTTCCTTCTTTCTCTTTCTCTCTTCTTGGCTGTGGGAGAAGGAAGAAAGCGTTCTGGCCGGCACTCGGCTTACTTTCCTGGCAAGGCTCGGAGACTGCCCGGCATGCCCATCCACTGGCTCTCCACTTTCTGCCTGCCCCAAGGCCCCCGCCAGCCTGGAGCCCGGTGAAGCTCCATAGGTGTGCGCCCCGACATTTCCCAGCCCGCAAAGGTCCCGAGCTGAAGCGAGAGGGGCGGCAGCAGCAGCAACCATGCTCCAGCAGCATTGCATCCTGTCATGTACTGTCCAGGAGCATGGTCTCCAGGCTGGCAGGAGCCTTGGCAAGGCAGGCAGAAAGTGGAGATCCAGGGGATTGGTGTGCCAGGCAGTCTCCAAGCCTTGCCAGGAAGGTAAGCCGAGCACTGGCTGGGCCTATGTGCTCCCGTCCGCCCCTTGCTCTGGCCATCTCCTGGAAAGTTCATGGGAGGTGGTGGCGGGTGGAGCTAGGCAGGGCGGAGCCACTGGTGCAGCAGCGCCCGGCAACGAAGGCTGGGCAGGGAGGCGCGGCTGATTGTGTCATTGTCCCATGGGGTGGATGGGCTGGAAGCAGCGTGGTTGAGCGAGACCAGGGCAGCGCAGCCTATTGTACCTTCTCTTGCCCTGTTCTCCATTCCGGAGGGCCATGCATCCCCCCGCCAATCCTCTGTAAAACTGCCTGCTCTGTTTCTGCAAAGGCAGAGCCCTGCAGGGCAATCTAAAGAGGGGAGGGGGATCTGTAGAAAAGGCCGCCTTTCACCCGTGCCTCCCGTGCCAGCTCTGCAGGACTTGGGGCTCTGAAGCAGCCCACTGACTTCCAACCCAGCACCACGGTCTGAGTTCACAGAGTCCAATAGTCGGCTGGGCTGATCGCAAAGAGAGCAGGCAGGTGGCCAGTTGAGAAGCCAGTCTGCTGCTTTGGAGCCACAAGCACCGGGAAGCCAGCATGGGTGGAAGGCGGCCTTTTCTGCAGCATCCGTCTCCCCTCTTTGGATCGCCCTGCAAAGGGGGGTGTTCTGCCTTTGCAGAAATGGGGCGGGCGCATTTGCAGCAGCCCCTCTCAGCGTCTGCATTTCCAAGGGCCACTGGCCGGGCCGGATGTCGACCTCGGAAGGCAAGCAGGTGTGGGAGACATGGGCGGTGGGGGCAGGACCTGTTTGGGGGGCGTGGCCATCCAGCTGTTGCTACTGGTATGGTGAACCACCTGCCGCCCCCCTTGCCCCTCTTAGCACTCCCCTACCGCCCGCTAAGTCATCCCACCGCCCCACAAGGGATGGTACCGCCAACTTTGGGAACCACTGATATAGATAATACATCTCCCATTCATTTGTTATGTCTGCAAATACATAAGTAAAATGGAAAAAGTCAGAATTTTATTTTACTTAATGAGATTCCTTCACAAAGGAACTGTTCTCACAGAATTACTTTCTGTCTCCAATCAAAGAGATAGGGAGAGTTCTGATAAAAAATATCATTTCAATTTATTCTGTCTTAAATGGCATAAATAAATTTTAAAGCAAATTCAAAATGTAAAAATTTGTCAAATCTTAAACATATGCATTATATAAAAATAGTACTTTTCACGTATCTTCCTCCTCCTTTGTAACAATAAAATAAACTATTTAAGATAGTTATGAGTGACTTATTAGTGGAAGAAGCAGTGAAAGTTTTTCTTTTTCTCGAGATCTTGCTTTGAAGTCCTTCATTACTATGCTATACATTATTTAAGGACTCTTGATAAAGACTGGCTGTCTACACAAAACCAATTGCATACCATCTAGTGAGATTGAGACATTGTGGCTGCCCAGTTTAGAAGCAGATACATAACCTATTCTGCATATGGCCACAACTGCATCAAAGCAAGTGTACAGCTTAGCAGTACTGTCAACACTTCTTTAACTGATGAAGTATTTTCCAGGGACCATGTAGCTACAGGGATAGCACAAGAAAAATGCAGCTTCTCTAAGAGCCACTGATTAGCAATTCACTCACCCACGCAGAAGCCAAGGCACTTTTCTCCCTTCAGATTAAAAAAGTGCACATCCTTCTCATGACCTGCTGAGTTTGAAGTGTTGCTCATCATTTTCCATCTTTCTTGCATAAATATAGCCTGAGTGAAGTAATCTAGGCCCTGATAAACGTCATGTTAGTCATGTTACATCGTTATAATGTAATTCTTTTGTCCTATTTGTCTTCACAAATGAACTCTGGAAAAAACATGCACTCTACCAGAGGAACCATTGCTTTATTTGCTAGTTTTATTAACTGTTAATTGGTGTTATGGGATATGTTTAGGAAAAGATGGATGGAATATGGTTTGGCCTGTGGCAGGGGAAGATACAGTGAGGTGTATGCCAATCAGGGGTGGGTTTTTACATAGCTCGCTGCCAGTTCACTTCCTCCTGTACCGTGTGGCCGTGCTGCGTGGGCGCACTCGCACTTTGTATTACACGCATGCACAGTGGCAAAAAATTCATTTTTTAAAAAAAGCCGAAAACAAGATGGTGACCGTATGCACAGTGCCAGAAACTCGGCTTCTGCACATGCTCAAAAGAAAAAAATGTAATTTAAAAAAAAAGATGGCGGCACCCACAGACCAGCACTGACTGAACCGATTCTGTGACATCATCGCGATGTCATCAGCGGGTTGCTACCGGTTTGGATGAACCGGTACGAACCAGGAGGAACCCACCTGATGCCAATGTATTACTTGTCCATTACACCTTTTTTTATAAAAAATGGAAGAAGTCCAATGCGGCAGCCTAGCAGAAGCTAAGGGAACTATCCACTTGTAAACAAAATTAACAGGTAAAACTGGCACAGTATTGTTTCTGAAGGTTTGGGGGGAAAAATCAAGACCTTGACATTTGAATTTGGTATCTTGCTAACACATAGTATACTTTTAAGTCTAAAGATGTTTCAAGTTTTACATTTTATATTTGAAAATATAGGATTTTCTAAAGACTACCCAACCCATAAAGCTGAAAAATTTCAGACATTACATTACAAATAAGATTCTCAGCATCATGAAAAATACATAATCCATGAAATATAACTTTAGCGATCTTCAAAAGTTCAAAGATATACATTACAGAACCTGCCACTTATTCCTGCTCAGCTGCTTAACTGTTATTTTTTCTTACGCTAGTGAAGTAACAAATACTAGTGAGAAACCTGTCAGGAACAGAACAATCACAGAACGATTCATCCTTTGCCATTCCCTCCCAATTTCCATCAAACAATAGTGGACACCTGCAGAGCAAAGATGAATGCCATATTTTGGCCAGCAGCCAATGTCATGGGGTTTGAACATCTGCAGGATTGCATCTGCAATGTAAATAAAAGAATCTGGATTCACCACAGTACAAAAATTGGCAGCTTGAAACTATGACAATCACAGATTCTTTTTAAAAGCATTTTAAAACAGCAGTTTAAGCTGTAAAAAATACTTATTTGAAGATGTGCTATTGCTGGCAAGATTCCATGTCATGATGGAAAACCCAAATGCATGATAGATATGAATGTTTTCTTTAGAAACAACTTCTTCATACTATGACAGTAAATGCATTGTAACCCAGTATGTATAGAATATTTTAGGATACATTCACTTTTATTCCAAGGGTTCCCAAAACTATCCATAAGTGATGGAGATCTATTAATATTTCTAACTGCTAAAACACAGGGAAGACACTGTTATGAAGGAATCCAGAAAGTAGGGCATGCAATGGAATTAAATGTAAGCTAAACATCTTACATTTAACATCCTAAAATTCTATTTAAATAAATGTTTTCAGGTAGGTAGTGTTTATTTTTTTAATTAAAAGCCTGTTATCAAAATGTAGAACATAAAGACAATAAAGGAATGTGATTTATAGGCCTTCGCTTCTGAAAAAGTTGGATTTTTTAAAAGCAAAGTTCAGGCTGTAAAACTCTGTGTCTCAAACTTAATTCATTTCTCTACAATAGATAAAACAAAAAATGTAGTTCACACAACACTTTTTCTGGACAAAACTTTACTTCCACTGTCTGTCTCTCTCTCTCTCTCAGAGGAAGGGAGAGGGGGAAGGAGGGAGAGGGAGAGAGAGAGAGAGAGATCTTTCTTTTAACCTACAGACATATTTGACCTAGCCTAGAACAACTGTAATTTCTGAATTACTTTTTAAATATATCCTGCTTGTTTGTTAAAAGACAATAGCAATAATGTATATCATTCAAAAGACAGCATTTGTAAACAGAAAATTGTTTATCAGAATAAATCACAGTTAAGATGTATATCGTAAGTACAGCATATCAGTCTACTGCAGACTGATAACTTATAACCTAAAACAACCATAGAGGCCTAAAACAACCATTAGCCAAGTACAGGATGAACATTCTGTTTTATATTTTCATGTTAATTGGTAAACTAAGCTACATTGCTTGACAATGTTTTTATAACATTGAAATATGATATGGCCATTTGATACTTTCTCATTATAATCAATTTGATAATGATTAAATTTTGTTTTTGCCTAAGATTGCAGAAAAGTAATATTTCAAAATCACAAAATAAAGTATATGAAAAGTATTGCATAACTCTGTAGCTTTAACTTGGATAACTCTTTATCAAATAACAAAGAAAAGAAATTAAGTGATTTGAAAAAGTGATTTTTTAAAATTATGATCTTTAACAAAACATAGAAATCAGCTTTATTAGTTTTGCAGAATAAAATGCTTTTTATCATGTAAATTAAGTTTCTATAATTGTTTTCAACTCTGAATGCAATATTACACTGTATTCCAGAACTTTCTTTTGGGAGCAAGCCACAGAATTTCATTTTTAATGTGTGCCAGTGTGCTTACAGTAAAAAAATGACAACAAAGGTTATTTTATCTGTCTTACCTTATCTCTTATTTCAAGATAGGGGCAAGAAGGAAATAAATGAAAACCAAGCACCATTTCTTGCAAAAAACAAACACTTCATTAAATACAGTCCTTACAAGTTCTGGTATATATAAAAAGCTGAATATTTTTGGGAAAGTCACAAAAAACAGCCTCTTAGCAAATTTCACCCAATGTAAGATGCTAGCAATTGTACAGTGCTGTACAACATGTTAAAAGGGAAATGTATATTATTCAAACACTGAGATCTAGAAAAAGTAAATTGAGAAAATATTTATATATTGTTCACATTATTGTGTTCCAATACAGAACATTTAACTTATATTACCTACAAAAAACGTAGACGTGCAATACAATTTATAATCAAACGTACTGTAAAATGTATCAAGTTGCACTGATAGATCTATTGTACAGAATGCTATGTTTATGTGAATGCTCCATTAGATATAGCAGGGCCTACTTCCAAGGAAAGAGGGTGGGGACAAGTCTACAAATGATTGGTACAAAAATGTGCTAGCTTTCACTTGGCAATTAGTGCATCTGTCTTTGCTTTTCTAAAAAGGACTTCAGCACCTCAGCCATATATGTGCAGTTATATTGGCCAATTATATATTCCATAGAAATGAGCATGAACATTACCTAGCATCCTCTTTTCCATTATTTAACAGTACATTCCAGAAACAAAAGTGCAGGAGAACACCTAAAAGGACGTAAACAATGCATTATGTACAAATAAGAAGTAAAGCATCAATTGTCACTGTATTCCAGTTTCTTACAGCAGGACAAAAGAATCCTAACAGGAAAGGTAGAAAAAATATCCACCTCACAGGTAAACATAAAGGCACTCGTTTTTAGTGCATATGGACCACAGTGAATAATCCAATGCAATTTATTTATAAGACACAACACTAATTTATATTGGCTACATTAGCAGCCACTAAATGAAACATTGTAGCCCAGTTACAAAATAAAAACTTTATGAAGGTGACTCCAAGTGTAATTAGCACATAAAGCCTAAATTACAGTGATCAAGGCAGCAGTAGCAATAGCCCCAAATCTAAATAGCAACCGCCTTAAAAGCCCTGCATGCTCTTTCACATAATTACTGAATAGAAACGACCTAAAATTGAACTCTCCCAAGCTCTGCAAAACAGTATTAAGAATAATCATGAATCAGAATAGTCTCTACTAGTCACACACCTTAAAAACTGTGACAAACTTCGTAGCAAAACCTAAGCGAAGGTGACTTCGTAGTTAGCTAAACAAATGGCTCTTACTCTGCCGATGGTTTATGAACTGCCCCCTTCGTCTTCCATCCTTTAAAAACACGAACTTATCTCAGTAAGAAATACTCAGCCAGTCCCGCGTATATTCGGCTCCTTCTATTCGCAAATAAGCCTCCCAGCAGCTCCTACTCTTTGCCATGGAAACTCCTGCATTCGTTTTAGCATACCCACATTCCCGACTCTCTTGCTTTTGCATTATCTGCTATCCTTCCTTCCTCACCTCTTATTTTTTTGGTCAAAGCCCTTCCGAGAATCTGTCCCACCCTTAAGATTTATCTTTCCCTCCAAAAACCACAAACAAAACGCAGTGCAAAAAAAATAAAAACCAACAGTACCGTCACATTCAAACCCTCATTCGGGGTTACTGGCGAGAACCACGGCAGCAGAACAGAACCCAACCCAACCCAACCCCATTGCACAGCCCCCCTCCCCTGCTCCGAAGGCCTCACCTACCTCTTCCCTCGGCTGAAAGGGGAGCAAGAGGCGGCTTCGTGTTTCCCTCTTGCTGCCTCTGGCGCTCTGGCTGGTTTGCCGGGGAGCAGCACCGCCTACGGAGGGAGGGCCGGGCCTGGTCAAAGCCACGAGGGGGCGGAGTGGGCCGCTCAGTGGTTGGCAGGAAGGGGCTCGCGGGCCGGACTGAATGGCAGCGCCCCTTCCGCCCACACCGGTTCCCGGCCTGGGGTCCTCGTTGCAAACTCGGCTCTGTTCTCCAAGGGAAGGGGCGGGAGGGCGGGGCGGACGGATGGACGGACGGACGGAGGGGAGGGAGGAAGGAAGGACGGCAGGAAGGGCGGCAGG
>JANHGD010007353.1:2651-14272 GCA_027560375.1 Imantodes cenchoa
CCCCCCCCAAGTATGCATATATAAAATCTATTTACCTGCTGAATATTGGGATATTGATAATATGTTCCTGCTCGGCATTTTTTTGAAAGATGGTTTTCGATAATTTAAGCACTGTTTTGTTAACATATATTTTCTTTAAATATTATTGCTAGCTAAAGACAGAGTTGCTAATTGATGAGATGCAGTTCTGTTCAAAGTAAAGCTGATGCTTACTGAAAACATAGATTTTGAAGGTAAACCTTATAATTTCAATAGATATTTCAATTGTGCTTACATTTATAATCCATATTTGTTATCGCAATATTATCCAAAAGAAATCCTTCTGAATTTATGACAGTTCTCAAAGGAAATTAAATAGAAAAAATTCATTTGTCTCTATCATTGTATTCTAGTGCAGGGTTCCCCAGCCTTTCGGACCTCAGGTACCATTAAATTCATAATTTTAAATCCCATGGACCACTAATGACCTAATGGCCTAATGACCAGCTGGGTGGGCGTGGGTAGGTGGTTATGTGACTGGGTGGGCGTGTCCAACTCAATGCCACTCGCGTTGAGGGGCGCCTCGCAGGCCTCTACTTGCCCCTCCCCTCCCAGCCACTCCTCGCCTCCCCGCCCTGACTCCTTAGGGCCCCAACAGGAAGCAGTTGTTGGAGCTAAGCGGCCACCATGAGAAACAGTTGGCAAAACAGCTGGCTCAGTTCAAATTGGATCTGTCTGAGAAGGAGGCTCAGCAGAAGCACCTCACTGAGGACTAAGAGCATAGACTTTCCAAGCAGAGGGAAGACCTGCGGGAGTGCAAGGCCAGGTATCGGCGCCTGGAGGCTTAGTGGACTGAGATGGTCAGCCAGTTCCAGGCCATGATGCAGTCCCACTGGAACATGGTCCTCTGGCTCTTTGTCACCAGCGGCACTTCCCTCCAGTCTTCGCCCAAAGCCCTGCACCAGGATGCTGAAGCAGACCCCAAGTCAGAATTTCTGCCCCCCTCCAACCCACACAAGAAGACCCTGAACGGGGAGACTCTCTGCAGCAACACAAACATTCATTGCATGTATCTGGTCCAGGGGCCAAAGTTTGAGGACCCCTGATTTAATGCAATATTAAAAATGCAAATAATTTTTCTGCGGACCACCAAAATTTTCTCACGGACCACCACTTGGTGACCCCTGGCTTAGTATGTTTAGGAAGGTTGAAGATAATGGCTGTGGAGAGAGTGGAAACTCTTCTGGTTCTACTGGAACTGTTGGCAACTTTTAAGAACTTTGACCACAATAGTAGTGGAAGCTGGAGTAATCAGGGCTGCCAAGAGCAGCCCTGCAAGAAGCAGGATCCCAGAGATGTCAAAATCAGTCTAGCAACTGGAGAAGATATGAAGTGGCTATACCCATTTAGCAGCAGCAGCTGTTATGCTGCTGATCAGCTGTTGTACAGTTACATTTGCTTACTTGGAAGTACTGCCAATCAGCTGCTTGGCGCTAAGCTGAAAAATGGTGGAGGAATGGTGCTGAGTGCTTATGCAGCAGTGAATATTTGCCTAGTGGCATGGATGATACCTACTGTTACGTACTTGGTGGTGGCAACCTGGAAAACCTGTAGCAGGATCAGATTGGGTACTACCTGAGTCCTGCAGCTTCTTTTGAATCTGTTACTTGGGCAGTGATCATCCCATCTTCCTCAAGATGTGTCTGTTCTAACTGCTAGAGGTTAATTTCAGTTTCTGTCTACCCTAAGACCTTTGCTCATATTATTAAAGAAGAAAGGCTTGCTTTTTTGTATCATGTTCTCTCCTTTTCCATCAGCACTCAGAGGAAAGACTGGCTTAATAAAGCAGCCATCTGATTTGTTGAGTAGCTGAATTCTTTCAACTCTACCTTTAATGGTACTTTAGAAAAGGAACAAATTCAGGATCAATTAGAATTGCCATCTTATCTTTGCTAAGGCATTTGTCTTTATTTCTGTTTAATATTTAGGACAAGAAACAATTAAAAAAACAGGTGGGACAAGCAAGTATGGATTCCCTAATCCATTGTCAATGGGAATTGTTTTCAGCTATTGGAGATTATTGGAAATGACAGTGGAAAGTAATGATAGACACATGATCCTGGGGAGTGAATTGAGAGTCTAAAAATAAGGGATATGTCTTACTCCTAATTCCACCATCTGTCTCCCTTCCTATAGGATTAAAAATAACCCCTACAGATTGGTATGGAAAGATACAGATCTTTCTTCTTGTTTCCAATTTTCACTTTGATGGTTCTGCTTGAGGGAATGAATCAGTAGGTAGCTTATTTATAGCTCAGCCTGGCCCTTGCTGTTGGCACAGATAGTTGGGGTATGTTACAGCAATTTTGAATTTGATAGCAACTCCCAAATCTAATTTTTCAGAACTATCCTCCTAAAAACATTTAGGATTCTGCAGGACTGGAAGTTGACTAAGCAATTTACCAAAACTCAGTATCTTCTAAGATTCTCTCCTGGTGTTCCCATTGTAGGGAAAAAGCTCAACAAATTAGTTAAAGCAGCAGTACAGTATATCTGTAGGTTTTGCATAATGCTCTTGTAGGGCTATGTATGCAATATATTCAATAATTGTTTAGTTACAAACAATGTTGAAAGAAAGTACCATATTTTTCGCCCCATAAGACGTTCCTAACCATAAGACGCACCTAGGTTTAGAGGAGGAAAACAAGAAAAAAAATCTGCAGCGTCCATCTGATATTCATCTGGCTAGCATCCTTACAGCAAATAGCAAACAGCTTGCCTCTTCTGTGTCTGTTGCCTTTGCTGGGGAACGCTGGAGCTTTCTCCTCTGAGCAGCTGATCAGTGGTTGGATCAGCCTCCCAGAATACCACTGATCAGCTGTTCTGGGTGGTGGGGATTGCTGCCGCCGTTCACTGCTGCTGCCTGTCGCCTGTATTCACTCCATAAGACGAACAGACATTTCCACCCACTTTTGGGAGGAAAAGAAGTGTATCTTATGGAGCGAAAAATATGGTAAATGAAAGCTTCAGTCTTATAACCACAATTTCACAACACATTGTACAGTAATGTTTTTTCTTCATAAATTCTTTGGGTATCTCAGGGTGGAGATTCTGTTAATTCCTAACAGCTCTGAAGGAGACAGTTAAACCAAATAAAATAATGCTTAACATTTCTCTTGTACTTGGAGTATTTCACAAGGATCCATTTGCACATCAGCATTATTCCGGATATAGTCAGAGGAAACCTGGAGGTTAAAAGAAATATAGAATGCTTATCTAAACTCCCCATTTCTATTTATTCTAGAAATGGGATTTCAAATAAAAGTTTAAAAGGTTATTAAACTTCCATCTCTTGGGTAACGTGCTACATTAACTCTTGCTATCTTAAGGTCACTATTAAAACGGCAAGCTGTAGCAATTGAGCAACATTATCTGGAAGAACGTTCAGCATAGTTTTGGGGAAAATATAGTATTCTGCAATTCCTTTCCTGGATCAATTAATGTCATACATCTCTATTTATTTAGCTAATCTTAAATATAAATGACTGCTTGGGAGATCATTTATATTAGAATACCTATAACCACTTAAAAACAGATTTCAATAACAGTTCTGTCTCTGCTGTATGTCTGTCATCCATCCATCCATCCATTACATTGGTTTTAGATTTTTCGTGACATTAAATATATTCCCATGGCCCAATTTAACTGTTTTGTTATGTTAGCAATTATCAGAAACACAAAACATACAAACCTCCCCCTTCACTCCTGTACTTGCACTTTTCCTGATCTTCCCAGCGCTTTCCCTTCTTTCCTCCTCCTCTCTTTGGTGACTTTGGCTTCTTTCTTCCTCACCAACACTTTTGCTTTGCACATCTATGTTTCAATTATAATCCAGAACAAAACAGCTCTATTTCAGTCCATATTCGGACCAACATTTCAGTTGGATCATGAATTAATTTCTGCATGCAACAATTTGTGCATAAAGTGGTTTGTACACCCCTTCTCAATACTGTATTAATAGCTCCTCCTGCAAATTAATGGAATCCATAATATTCACCTACACACAAACAGGCACAGAGAGGCATAAACCTGGTTAGAGGCACTTCTGCTTAGTATTCAGTTACTTTTAACAGAATTGGGCCTAATTAATTGGTTGGTTACCTGGGCATTCAGCATATGCTCTACTTTTTTATTTCCATGCAAATTAGAATTCTGTTTAGGATTACTACTTTGATTTGTTAGACTGAGATAACAATTTAAGATTGAATAGAAGTTACAACACTGGAATATGTATTACAGTAAGTGGTGGGATTCAAAAAATTTTACTGCCGGTTCTGTGGGCATGACGTGGCTTGGTGGGCATGACGTGGCTTGGTGGGCATGACGTGGCTTGGTGGGCATGGCAGGGGAAAGATACTGTAAAATCTCCATTCCCATCCCACTTCAGGGAAAGGATACTGCAAAATCCCCATTTCCTCCTGATCAGCTGGGACTCAGGAGGCAGAGAATAGATGGGGGCGGGGCCAGTCAGGGTTGATATTTACCGGTTCTCCAGAACTGGTCAGAACCTGCTGAATCCCACCTCTGATTACAGTATTGTTTTCTAAACATTATTTCATCAAAATTATTGACATGAATATTGCCATATCTATGCACTGTAAATGTTCAAATAAAAATAATTTGTGAAATACAAATAATTGAGCAGCCAGAATAAATATTTGGCATTTCGAGAGATATTTTGAATATTTGGGATCACATGCAAAAATCACATAATGCTTGTGGTCTTGAGTGAGGAGTTGGACTAGATGACCTATAACAGTCATGGCGAACCTATGGCATGGGTGCCACAAGTGGCACGCGGAGCCCTCTGCAGGCACGTGAGCCGTTGACCAGCTTAACTCCACTGTGCATGTGCGAGTGCCTCCTGCCAACCAGCTGATTTTCAGGTCAGACAAGCTCATGCTTTCTCCTCACTTTCTGCGGCCTGTGCCGTCCCAGATCTCTGGAGATTCCACCCCAGCGCTGTTTGGGCATGCAAGGCTTCCCCCCCAGCTCCGTTTGGGGAAAGAGGCTTCCCCCCCCACTGCTGTTTTGGAATGTGAGGCCAAAACGGGGGGTCGTGCGTGCATGTGCGGTGGGTTGCGTGCTCATGTGCAGGGGGTGGGACGTGCGGGAGGGGCATTGCATTAGGGTGTGGCCACTCGCATACGTGCGACACTGAGCACGCACACACTTTCGGCACCCGAGGGAAAAAAGGTTCGCCATCACTGACCTATGAGGTCCCTTCCAACTCTGTTAATCTGTTAAATCTGTTTTAGATCAATTATATTTTGTAACTATGCAGTCAGTCAAATGGTAGATTTTATTGATATGAGGCATCTTTACACAGTTCAGGATGAATAAATGTAACTAGTTCTCATCTTATAAATAATAATTAAGAATTCATATGCAATATTGTTACATTAAATTGTTTTAAAACTAAAAACTTAATTTTAAAGAAATTAGAAATGAGGAGTCATATCAGTTCTAGACATGAAAATTGACTGGGTAATCATGAGCCATTCACTCTCTCTTAGCCCAACAATAGTGGAGTAACACTGTTGTTGTTGTGGGAAACATTGGAAGAAGGAGCATTTTGTACCGTATTTTTTGGAATATAAGATGCACCTTTTTTCCCCCTAAAAGGGGATGAAAATTTGTGTGCGTCTTACACACCGAACGTAGCCCTGCCCAGCCTCTCAAACGGAGGTTTCAGGGGCTGAAAAAACCCTCTGAAATCGAGGTTTTTGAGGCTGGGAAAATAAATTCTCTGAAATTGAGGTTTCAGAGGTGGGAAACAATCGTTTGAAACAGAGGTTTCAGGGGCTGAAAAAAAAGCCTCTGAAACGGAGGTTTCAGAGGCTGGAACAGCAAGGCGCAGAGCTCACAACCAACAAACCTGTTACTAAAGTTCACCTCTGGGAACAGCTGTTTGGGGGTATTCCAGGAGGCTGATTCACCCACCCATCAGCCTTTTTCTTATTTTCCTCCCCAAAAGCTAAGGTGCGTCTTATACTCCAGTGCGTCTTGTAGTCCGAAAAATATGGTATATTTACTGCCTTGAGTTTGTAAAAAATATTAAAGGTGAGGTAAAAATTTAATAAGCAAGCTGCACAACATTTGGGGAAAAGAAGATTTCTTATATAATTTGAGAAGTGTTCTATTTAATATTTTAATAATACACAAATGAAAATATGTAGAATAGAAAGAATTAATGTTAAAAGGAAACTTTTCCTTCTACAGAGGAAGAAAGTGAGAGCTAGCACAAGGAAGGGATGATCATCTAGAGCAGCCTTTTGGTGGCAGAGAGAATAATTGATTTTTAAACATAGTTAAAATTAGTTTTGAGGTGGCATTTGACACAGTATGGAGAGTCTTGACCTATGCCCAGAATTAAGATCATACATTGTGCTGGTCATTAAGTAGATCAGCATGTGAACTGCACCTGATTTTACAACCTTTTTTGAGGCAATTGTTCAGCGAATCCTTGGGCATTTTTTGCCCGAAGAAGTAGACACCGATTTCCAGCAACAAATGTTATAAATTGTTATAAATTGTGTGGGGCATTGCAAATGACTGTAATTGCTGAGTGTCCAAAATGCAATCATGTGATTCAGCAGGGGGGTGGGAGCATCAGAACTTTGAAGCTGGGTTACAAACAGTCCTGGAAGAGTCCACGGTAGCAGTCACTAAGCTATGGGTCATTGAGCCAAAGACTACTGTACATGATTATGTCTTTAAAAATCAGTGTTTCTTGCTTAGTTTCATGATTAAATTATTTGTCGCTACAGATGGTTCTGACTCCAGAGATAAACCAAAGCTCTATCGTTTGCAACTAAGTGTGACAGAAGTTGGTACAGAAAAATTTGATGACAACTCCATTCAGGTGAGCAATGCTATTTTGGGACAAATAATTTCATAAGAGTTGTGTTCAAGTTTCAGAGTATTAAAGAATTATGTTTGTAAGCCACATTTAGCATATTTGAACAAAAATGTAATTGGTTGCAAAATACAGTTGGGAGGCTAAAATATCTTTGTGACATGTGTAATGCAAAATTTCCAAGTGAGGCGGAGCTTAAAATGTGAACTCTCTTGTAACAGTACAATGCACAAAGATTGGGACATTTGAAGAAGATGGAAGAGTGATGCTGGAGAAAGGCAATTACATGCTAAATTCTTAAATTAATAACACAAACTTGAGCAGTATTTTAAAATGGTTCTCTGAAGCCACTGTTAAATCCTTCTCATAGCCATACACTATACTGATTTGAATGTATAGTTTTAGTAAAAGTAGGTACCTGAAGAAAAGTCAAATTTTAATAGTTATAAACAACTGTATATTCAGTAGGTGGGAAAAAAGAAGACAATTTTGGAGACTGTTCAAGGGTAATACAGGTGTGCGTTCTGTCATTTTGAAATGAGCCATAAGGATCTTGGCTTTATGTTTTAACTTTCCTTGTGTGAGAAGTTTTGATCACTCAACGGCTCAAGGTTGACTCAGCCTTCCAAGGTTGGTAAAATGAGGACTCAAATTGTTGGGAGCAATATGCTGACTCTTTAAACCGTTTAGAGAAGGCTGTAAAGTACTGTGAAGCAGTATATAAGTCTAAGTGCTATTGCTATTTGTAAAAAGCCCACCAAATAATGGTCTGCAAAAAAATGTGGATTTGCAAATTAGCATTTACATCTCTTGATCCCTATTCTTGGTATTCTGATCTGATGGCACTTGTGATATATTTTAAATTGTATTCAGAGATGTTGGATTTGGCAAATGAATATTGAGAGGATAAAGGTCCTCACAAACCTAAAGCACTGTCTTGTATTAGTTAAACATGGCTTAGATTAAATTTGAATAAATGCAAAATATAATTTTGTTTCTGTTTCATCAATGATTTTTAAAATACTTTTGTAGCATTTTGTTCTGTGTTCATAGATTTTGTCAATTGTGGTTTCTGTCTTAAAACATTTTACTATAATTACTTTTGAGAATAATTCACAACCACAGAAATAATAAAGGGCACATTTAGGCAGGAATTATTGAGTGAGAAAATTGTCAGTTCAACACATCTTAGTATAAATAAATAAAAATATAAAATTGGTTGGAAACATACTATGGAACAGATCTCATTTCAACTTTGCAATCACTTAGTAACAAATGTTCTCAGTTTATTTCAACAAGATAAAACAGTGAAAATAAATAATTATTTGATTTTTTGAAAAAATGAATTTTACTGCTACATTTTAGTAGTTAAAAGGTGCAAATTATGGTATATTGAAATAGCTACATATTAATAAAATGTAACCTTCTACAATAAGAGCATTATTATTGGAAAGGACTTGATCACTAATTAATTAATTGTTGATCCCATTACAGCCTAACAACTCTTCTGCTTACATAATATTTAATTGATGATTGGTTATGTGCCATCAATTTGCAACAATTTGTGATTTAAAAAGAGAAAATGGATATCTCTTTGAGTTATATAGATAATTACAGATTTATTATATTTATTTTTAAATCCTGATTTATTTATTTTTTTGCTTTTGATTTGATTATTTGTATCTTCAGTTATTTGGTCCAGGAATTCAGTCACATCACTGTGACCTTACTAACATGGATGGAGTTGTTACAGTGACTCCCAGAAGCATTGATGCTGAAACTTACGTGGAAGGTCAAAGGATCTCTGAGACCACTATGCTGCAAAGTGGTATGAAAGTTCAGTTTGGGACCTCTCATGTATTTAAATTTGTGGACCCCATTCAAGATAATATTTCTAAAGGACGTCTAGATGCAGGTCATATGGTCAAAACTTCACGTCTCAAATCTGGGTAAATCCACAGTTTTTAAGAATTAATCTGAAATTTAGAAAATTATTTAAGATGGTGAAGGTATATCAATGTTTTATGTAATGTGCCAACTAATAATGTTAATCTGCTCACCAGTAATTGTTCTCCATTGTATGAACTCTTCTGCAATTCACACATCTTCATAATTAGAATAAATGTTTGGATTTTAATAATACTGTATATTAGTAGAAATCAATTTATACATTTATATTGTTCCCTACTTATGGACTATTTAGGCAATTAAAAACAATATAAGGTGATGCTATTAAAAGTTACAAAGAAAAGTTATAGAAGAGGGCAACTGTAATTAAAATGGAATTTATTTTGATATTGCAACTAATACCATCATAAAGAGGGTCTTAAGTAACTGATGACAAAAGATCATCTGAGTGGTAGGAAGTCACCTACTTTCCGAAGTATGGAGTTGTACAATATAAGTGTACTCCCAAAAAAGGCTATTTTCATCAACATAAGACCTACCCTGTTTATCTTTTGAGACTGATTGGCACTTTGCCTATGTCTGGTATTTCTGAAGTTCATCCTTGTCTAAGGAGGATACTTTTTTGCTGTAAAGTTCAGTCATTCAATTAGAACTGTACTCTTTCTGTTTAGATTCCAATGTAGATCATATTCTAGGATGACAAAAGGTGTTTCAATCCTGGGCTACCGAAAGTCTGCTGGGTCTGCTAATTTATATTTAGAAGAAATACTAACATAAAAAGTATCAGTACCCTATAATATGATGAAATAAGTAAATATACATATATTTAATATGTATTAAATATACATACATATATATTTAATGCATTTAAATACATTAACTGGAATTCTTGCAGGATCTTTTTACATTATAAAAATATGCAATATTAAAATTCAGTTTATATCGATGGAAGAAAAGAATCATCTATTGACAATTGCTAATTAAGTATTTTAGATGTTTCAAAATCTAAAGATTGCATTTCTGTCTTGAAATCAATAAATAATTGTTAGAAAATCCACTGGAAGTATGACTGTTAGTTTTTATTCAATCCATTTGAAAAAAAAAATCTGAAATAAATTCAAAGGTAAAGTATTTCATGGTATTTTACATTATCTAAAATCAGATTTCAGAATGAGAGATGCCACGATACTCTAGTTAAAATATTTTGTACAGCATTTGTGCACTGTATCCAAGATTGACAGAATAACTGAAATGTTCAGGCTTGGAAAAAATAAAAGGTTGCCTACATTTAAATAGGTAGGAAGTACTTAACACATTTCACTTTGAATCATATCATTGAGCATATAGAGATTTCTACTTCAAATGTGAATCTGTTATTTTGAGCTAGGGTCATCTCTGTTTGATCCAAAGATGCTTTCAAAATGCCCAGGTCATTTCACAAACCTGAAATATGAAATTATATGCTCAAAATAGTTTGAACCGAAATGTGCACACTCTTTCTTAACACTTTCAGATACTTTATACTTTTATGTGAATCAAATAAAGCAGTGAATTTGCTAACAATGATAATTATTGAACAATTATGTAAGAATTGCTTTTATTATATATGCTTATGTTTACTGAATATTCCTAATTCTTGAATGTATATTGCTTTCTCAGAGGTGTACAAGAAACTACCTTTGATTTGGAAGGAGACATCCAAAGTGTAACAGGGTTATCTACAAGCAAGGTAACAGATTATTAGTCTGAATAGCATGACTACTATCAGACTTAACCGTTGGTACTTTAAATATATTTAAGAACACAGGAACATCTCAGTATAACCATTCAGTTTTCTGTTTAGTGCTTTGGATGATTTGATGATTTATTTGTAAAGTTTAGGCAGTCTTTCTCACGTTGATTTATCAAATAACTTTTCATGGAATTTTTGCAAAATATTGGGAGGAGATTTGTAGCAGGTGTACTGTTGGAATGCCATATGGGAATGGATGGGCACCTTCAGAGGAAACATTTGCTTATTTGGTTTTAGAAAGACAGTGATAGGTTTTTAGAAAGCAGGTTCATTATTACTAGATTTAATAAGATAAATCGTTAAGAAACTTGTGAGGATTCACACATGTTATATGAAAGTAAATTTAAATCCACTAAAACAACTTTTGGATATGTGTTGTATGGAGCAGAGCATCAATAGATTGGACTGTGACAGAATGTCAACTTCTAGCACAGCTGAACGAAGCATGGTGAAACCAATGATCAGAATAGAGCAGCAAGAGTATCACAAGCAGGATGGCAGGTACCAAAAATACTTTTTTAAATTTTGTGACTAAAATTTACCAAATGTTATTTTTAAATTAAAAAAAAAACAATAGGCAGGTTTGAGAAGGAAGTTGTATGTATTTTTATGGAGTAAACTAATACTTTGAAAGGTCTTTCCAAATAATAGGTTATATCTTTTATTAAGATAGTAGTAGTTTTTTAATTTTATTTTACAGCCATTGCAAACCATAGTGTGCGACATGTTCTGTAGAGAACTTTTTTTTTTACTTGTCACAATTTGTTCATACTTAATCTAACATCCTGCCTATAGAGTTTCTTTCTGGACAATTCCCAACTCTTCCTGCATTTGAGACCATATCGTGAAAGGGGAGCAAACTGCTTGTGTTCAGTTCTTAGTGGTGGGACCATTGTCTTGGGGTGGTCAAGGTTTTACTTCTTTGGATCACAACTAACTTGAAATCACAAAGTGCTTTTCAAAAGGCAACTGGACTTTCTTGTTTATTTCCTTGAAAATGTTTCACTTCTCATCCAAGAAACT
>JANHGD010007353.1:37661-50456 GCA_027560375.1 Imantodes cenchoa
TTGGGCCAAAACCCAACGCGAAAAGAGCTTTCTGATCTCCCCCCCCCCCCCGCTAAACGTAGCCAAATAGAAATTATTTGCTAAAATGACAATTATTTGCTAGGATTTAATGTGTTTCTTGTGTTTCTTTTCTATTTTGTAAACAGTTCTATTGGATTCCCATAAATAGTTTATTTATATTCATTGTATACATTTTTCTACTGATTAAATGCTTTGAATTTGCTCTATAATAGTTTCTTACTACTGGTTCTTGCAAACTCATCATTATATTTCCAAATTTTACTCAGAGCCGCAGAACTGATGACAAGAACAGGAACAGTAGTCACACTAGAAGTGGCAAAACAAGGAGCAATTTACCATGGTTTAGCAACACTGTTAAATCAACCATCTCCAATGATGCAAAGAGGTAAACAACTAAAATACATTTGTCCACATATAAAATCTACATTAAAATTTTGTATAAAAATAAGACATATTCAAGTACCTAGTATGTGACCTGATATGGTAATTGCTCTCTCCCTCAAGAAGGCTAAATGTAAAGGCCCAGTTAAGTTCTGCTCTAAGCAATAACATGGAATTGGCTTGCCACCTCCTTTTTCTAAAATGTTTTTTCAACATTCCAGATTAAGCGTACTACTGTAGAATTTTCCAGTGGTCTCCATTTGGTACAAACAAGTTTTAATCCTGGAAAGCTTTTTTAGGATCAACCTGCTACTACCTGCTTTTGAGCATCCATGGCAGGACTTGCAAGTATTACTTTGCAAGTATCTTATTGTTTACTCTTAAAATCTTACTGAATTCAGTGGGATGCTTAGTCTTAATTCAATGGGATGTTTAGCATTCCATGTAGGATTGCCCTCTTAACTGAGTGGGATTTATATCCTCAGAATAATATCAACACTCCTTTCTCAATTTGTTGTCCTTAAAAGGGAATTATAATGATTTGATGAAAAAGCAGAGATTTGTATTATAAAGCAATTTGAATGTTAAGAGGTTTTATATAAAGATGTCTGTTTTTTCTAATGATATTATTTGGCATGTGTAAAATTAGTCTGAAGACAGATCTGTGTAATCTGCTTCTGTTGGTGAATTTTAGCTGTTCTTGAAACTCTCAAGCAATGATGTTTCCAACTATAGAACATGGTTATAATTTTAGTAGGGAAACTAGGAATATAAACTGGAGCATTATGTAGGTAGTGTAGACTGAAGAAAGTCAAGAGCATTCCATTTGAGTTCTATAGGACCAGGAAATGCAAGCAAATTTGCAGCTAAATTTTTTTGTCTGCCTGATTCTACTCAACGTGAATTTTGCTTTTTGAAACTGCACATATCAAGAAGGTTAAGGGAGAATTTAAAAATTGGGTTTCTTCTATCTTCACTGCAGACCAGAGGAATTATTATGTCTCTGTCTCCCTCTCTCTTTCTTTCTCTCTCTCACACACATTCATTGTTCAGTTTCAGATCGTCGTGGCTCAGGTAAACCCCGACCAAAGAGTGAAGGTTTTGAGCTATATAACAATTCTGCTCAGAATGGATCACCTGAAAGCCCTCAGCTGCCTTGGACAGAATATAATGAACCAAAGAAATTACCAGGGGATGATAGACTGCTGAAGAATCGAGCTGATCACCGATCTAGTCCCAATGTAGCAAGTAAGCAATCACCGGCTTACAACTGTGTCTGTGAATTAACACCTGAAATAAGTCTAAACATTGGAATTTATCTAACTAAATTATCATATGAATTAAATTAGTAAAAATGAAATGTATTTTCTTATTAATTATTTAAATAATTGTATTAATTATTTAAATAATCTATATGGCTGCGCCACTCAAACATTGACTGGATAGTGCATCGGTATTCCCAGTATGCTAACTTGGCAGCAAATTTAGATGAATAATTATATTCACACACACCCCCGCCCCAAACACACACACAAACACAGAGGAACTCAAAGCCCAAGAGAAAAAATCCAAATTTTACTGTCCTTGTGAAGACTGACAGGGTGAGGGTCAGCCACATCTAATGGGGGAGACTGTTCCAAAGGGTTGGCACCACAGTGGAAAACATCGCTAAAGAAGAGCTAATAAGTCCTGTGGGCCTTGTTTTCCTTGTTTGAATGTTGATTTTGCATTTGTTAACATTTAAATCTCCTTCCTCTCAATAGATCAGCCTCCAAGTCCTGGGACCAAAAAGGCTTATACTGGAGGAACCACAAATAAGATAACTTCAGTGTCTACTGGAAATCTTTGCACAGAGGTTAGAAGTAGTGAAAAAAACTTTACCTGTGAAGATTTATAAAAATGCTTGATATTATTTTTGACATTTATAAATTATGTTTCCATATTAACTACACAGGAACAAGTATTACCAGCTAGACCTGAAGCATATCCAATTCCAACACAAACCTATACCAGAGAGTATTTCACATTCCCAGCCTCCAGGTCTCAGGATCGAATGGGTCCTGTTCAGAATCAATGGGCAAGTTATGAAGAAAAGCCCCAAATTCCCACTGAAAGTAATCACTACATCAATAATGCAAATCAGGTTAGAAATAATTTGCTTCATCATATTAGTAGTTTGGAGATTGTAGATAGAATAAGAATTATGATAACTAGGACTGGTCCAGTATTAAGTTGCTGTAAAAAATACCTTCATATTTTATTATATTTTGCTACCCCTAAAATATAGTATTTGGCTAGCTTCTAGACTAGAATCCTGCATTCGTTTATATTGTGTTTGAAATACGCTGCTTCCTTGTATTGTGTTTGAAAAGCTGTCAATGTATATTTGGAGTTGATCTTTAAAATGCAGAAGTCTGATTTTTTTAAAAAAATCACATTTAGAGCTTTTGAGAAAAAACTGCTGTATAGGAAGAGTATATTAATTTTTACAAAGTATAGAATATCTGGTTTATATTTGTTTTCTTTTAAACGTCCGAGACATTACTAATCTGTCAATGAATTTTAATATGTGCATTGTATTCAGTGCTTTTGGACTAATAGAGCATAAGAAATGCATTCATTGAAAACAAAGCATTTTTAGGTCGTAATTAAGGTCTTTGAAAGAGAAGCACAGAAATGTTGCTTCTGTTCATAGCTGCCAGCTCTTCTGTCTGGTCTGTTTTGTAGTTAAAATAAATTGTAGAAGTACACAGCAAAGTTTGTGAAGCTTATAAACAGATTAGAAATTTTCAGGTACGTGCTATATTATTATTACATTTCTATACAGCAGTTGTATTTTGTATTTAATACTGCAGAATCTTTGCAGTTAGCAGCACAGTATCTTTTGACATTGGAGCATTTAATAGGAATTTGTACTTCATTTAAACAATTTTCAGCATTGGAGAAGGTAAAAAAACAAATAGGAGATTAACAATAAGGCAGATGAACAAATAGTTCCTTTTCCTTTGCAATATTGGTGTGTGTGTAATTTTAATAAAAGTTGCCAAAGCAGTGGGAGGAATGACAGGTTAGTTATTCATGTAAGCTCTTAGACCTAAATATTTCTGGGAGCACAAGCTATAAAAGTGATAATAGTTTGGCATTATTCTGAGGAAAAGTATACAGCATGGATTTTGCTGATGTTGAACATATGCCAAGATAGTTTCAAAATCTTGTCTCAGGCTGTTTTAGAGTTTGTTTAACTTGATTGAAATGAAAAGCTGAATGTAGGGTTTCAAACTTGTAATGTATTACCACTTGTTAAAATGCTGGTTTTAAGAACAAGTGAGTAAGCATTTCATAACCATTGTACAAAGGTAATAAGCTGCCATTTAGTTCTTGCTGTGTGGCCTATTAATATGTGGAAACTAACGTTATATTCTTTTTTTTTTAAGCATGTAACACGTTCTCAAGAGGAACTACGGGATGATAACATGTATCAGGCAGAAAGGAATCAATTAGAAGTTGCCATGCAAAAAGATATGGAATATATTGATAGAAAATCAGATAGCGATCCATGGATGAATTCTTCTGTGGATTCTAGCACATCAAGCCAGGAACATCTAAACAGTTCCTCTAAATGTATGCCCTCTGGATCTTCTTTAACCAAAAGTGGACCTGGCCGCTGGAAAACCCCTATAATTACTCAACCAATGTTGCTGGCAGTTTCTCAGTCCACAAGGACAGACCTACCTCCCCCTCCCCCTCCCCCACCAATGCACTATGCAGCTGACTTTGACGGACTGCAAATTGATTTACCTCTCCCACCACCACCTCCACCTGTAAATCACTTGGGGTCACAGTCGTCTCAGGTTGCTGCTGCTGCAGAGCGCAAAAAGAGAGAAGAACATCAAAGATGGTATGAAAAGGAAAAAGCACGCTTGGAGGAAGAACGAGATCGAAAACGTCGAGAGCAGGAAAGAAAACTGGGGCAAATGCGTGCTCAGCCACTAATGCCAGGTCAACCGTTGCTTCCTCCTCTTCAGCAGGTGAAACCGGAGAAGCCTTCAACGCTTCAGAGATCTCATGAGACGGTTATTAGAGAATTGCAGCCCCAACAACAGCCCCGAACCATTGAACGAAGAGATCTCCAATATATCACCATAAGTAAAGAAGAGCTATCCTCTAGTGATAGTCTGTCTCCTGATCCTTGGAAAAGAGATGCTAAGGAGAAGCTGGAGAAGCAGCAGCAGATGCATATTGTGGATATGCTAAGCAAAGAGATTCAAGAACTTCAAAATAAGCCAGATCGAACAGGTGAAGAAAATGACCGCCTACGCAAGCTCATGCTGGAATGGCAGTTCCAGAAACGACTTCAAGAGTCAAAGCAAAAAGATGAGGATGAAGATGAGGAAGAAGATGATGACATTGATACTATGCTGATTATGCAACGACTAGAAGCTGAGAGAAGAGCAAGGGTAAAATGAGAGGATCCATTTAAAAATGCATTTCATGGGCTCAAATTCCTGCATATTGCTAGCATATTGCTAAATTAGTTATCACTATAGGATAAAGGAGGACTGGACTCTCACAATGTCCCTGTCTTTTATTGTATATAATAAAGTTGATTATTCTTGATTTGTCAAATAAGTGGTGTTGCAAGCTATTACCTAGAAATTGCTAGGGGGAGGTAACCTTCTTTCGAGTTCCCTTTTTTCAAAAACAAAATCCCTATTCTTATTTTTTTATAATTTTAATTTGTATGATACATGTGTAATATTCCAGAACATTAGAGTAGCTTTTTTAAATCTTTGACCACTAAAAGCTGTTTTAAATTTGTTTCATCTGTTAGTCCATAGCATAACAGGATTTGGAATTTTCACTCCAAGTGTAATAAATTTGTCTTTATCAGGAAAAAGAATACAGCTTCAAAAACAATCCCATACTTTTAAAAACAGAAAATATAGAATCTGTATTAGGGGCTATATAAATAAGATTGATAAATGATCAAAGTATAACAGCAACTTGATTTCTACAGCAATTGCTTTCTACGTTATGCTTCTTTTCCTGTTTTTAAAAGCTTTACTTTCCATTGCTGCTTTTAACGCATTTTCTTGCTAAATGCATAGCTTTGTTTTTGTTTATTTATTTTTCTTTTCTATACTGAAAATTAGGTAAATAAAATGAATGTAACAACTATCCATGAAATTATTGCTAGTTTTAATGTTGCCATTCAGCTTTTTAACCTAACTGTATGGATAAAAATCTACATACTATATAATTTTAAAACATTTCATCTTCATCATTGAGCAGTTTGACATTACTATTATCAAATTTGCACTATATGCTTTGTTAAACTCTTTTTCTAAATAGTTGCAAAATATATCTCGTATTTGTTTTGCTGAGTTTTAGAACTCCCATTAGATCTGCTCCTTATTAATGGTAAATTTAAAATAATATAACCAGTTGGCCATTTTCCCACAATACTCTGTTCTCTTGATATCATGTAAATCTTTAAACACACATAGATGAATTAACAGTGTGTACAGAAAATATTTTTTAATCTCCTTTTCTGATTTATTTTGAGAAATTTGCTAACATAATATTAGACTGTCACACTGATTTTTATTTTTATTCAGTTGTAGTAACGAATCAAAAGAAAATGATTTTGGCATAGTGCAATCTAAATTTATCCTTATTTTCACTGTGCATCTTTCTTTTTTCCTTCTCTTATTACCTGCAGCAGACTGCTTTGCCAGCAATCTCTGTTCTAGATTTGGTATGTTCTTATTTCTTTCTCTTCGATGCCTTTCCTTAATACTTTTTTTCTTTTTCTTTTTAATTAATGATAATCCAATGTGCATTGGATATTTTGCTTATCTTTAGAGTGCTCAGGGCAAGGACTAATACATTAAATTAGTGGTAAGCAAGAGACATTCACCTAATGCTTGAGGAATGCTCCTAATTTTTTTATCCTGCTTTTCTTTTAAAGTTGTATTCTGTTTGCATATTTTACTTGTGAACTACTACAGTAAATGAACCATATATTAACAATTTAACATATATCAATAGTTTGAAAACATTTTGTACAGGTGAGTTTCCATTGTTCATTTCCCCATGCTTTAAAAAGAATATTTCTTCCCTAAATCATATATTTTAATGTATTTTAGCATTATAATATATTATTTGTCTTCTTATTCAAGCTTTTGATAATTTGGCATTTACAGTTAGTTTTAATGATTTGGTTTTTGGAATAGAATTTTAGGGTTAAACCTTTGAACTTAGATTATTTAAAATATTTTTACAAAAAAATATTTCACCCTCATTGCTGTTACCTATATTGATGGAAGAGTAGAAACTGTTTACACTAAAAGCATCAAAATATATATGAATAGTTTTATAATAATTTCATATGTTTTAGCTATTTTATTAACTATGAAATCAGAATAAGATGTATTGTACTGATCAGTTTTATTAATATATTATTATTATGACAGAGGTGTTAAAGGAATCAGATCTGAGTAAATAGGGGAATATTTAATTTCCCTTTCTTAAAGCTAATTATTTTGAGTATTAAACTGCAAACCACAGATATTATAATTCAACAACATAAAGAGTTTTCAGTATCTAATTCATACTTACTGAACTCAATATATTTAAAAATGCAGTTGGATGATGACACAAGAAACCTATCAAATGGAATTATAATTAAAAAATTTACCTCCTTCCCTTTAATAAAAAATACTAATTTAGATTCTCCACCCCCCCTTCTTTAAAATAACACCACTTGGTGCAATGCTTGGAATTACAATATAATTTTAGCTGTTTTAAAAATGTGGGACAGAGTCCAGTAGTTCTCCTTTATTCTTTTGTAACACTTCTTCTTACAGGTGTTTAAAGGAGATAATAGTCATTTTTTGAGGAACACTTTTCTGAAACTGTTTAAGTTGTTTGATAATTTAAGATTATTTGAACTACCTAAATATTTAATATTTAATGTGATTAAATATTTGCACTTTGAAGCATGGATTTTCATTACCTTTCCTATTTTACAGAGATTCCAAATGCTCCTTTGCAGTAAAAAAAATCACTATATGAAAAAAAGAAATAATAGGCAGCTTAAATAGCTGATATGTTGGCTTTACTTTCAAGATCAGAGGAATGTTATCTAGTGGGAAAAGAATAGAAGCTTATATTTGATAATAGTTTGTGCATCTTCCCAGAAGAACAATGGTAAAACATAGAGTTTGAACTATAAAAACAATGTCTCAGAACAGAAATGTCTACAAAATCTATAGCATGGGTGTCCAACTTTTTCGCTTGCCTGGGCTGCATTGAATGGAGATGAACTGTCTTGGCGGCATATAAAATATACAATATGGTTAATGTATATAAATCACATAAGGTTAACATTTACAATCTTGTGGGCCACATTACTAGCTGTTCAGGTCCGCATGCAGCCTGTGGGCAACAGGTTGGGCATGCCTGATGAATAGCATTTCTTCAGGGGAAAATACATTTCCTTTTTGAATTTCATTTATGAGTTCTTTTTTTCCAAAATGCAAACAAAATTCCCAAGAGAAAATAATTATTAATTAGCTTTTTTTTTTTTAAGTTTCTTTTGAATAGTAATGGGTATTTTTCTTCATGAAATATTATTTCTGATTTTGAAAGGATCTGAGGTAAAACACAAGATAAATCTTCATTAGTTACAGGATGAGGAGCGCAGACGGCAGCAGCAATTGGAGGAAATGCGCAAACGGGAAGCAGAAGATAGGGCCAGGCAAGAAGAAGAGCGTCGTCGCCAAGAGGAGGAGCGGACAAAGCGAGAGGCTGAGCAAAAGGTTTCATTCAGTCTTCTATAACTTTGTATACTTCACTTAAATTGGTTTGACCTGCTGGTATTATTAAGTCTTCAACAAAGATAGGATTATCTGCAGTGAGTTTTGTGGCTCTTAACACATACTGTATTGAATTCTGTACACTACTTAAAATAAAAAACCAAGCTGACCCTGTTTGTAGATTAGCAATTTAAGGAAAAGAAAAATATATTTCATTATTCTTCAAGAATGTTTGAGAAGTAGGCAGTATATAAACTAGTAAATGAAATCCAAATAAAATGAAAGATGTATGAAACTGGGACAAGTACAAGAAAAATGTAAAGACCTTAGATATTAAGCATAATGAAAGAAATTCAAAATGAAATCCTCTCCAGGAAGTAAGTCTAAAGGGATAAAATTGTTTTCAAAGCAATAAGAATAAAGTTATAAGTTTTGAAATCCTATTTTTAAAAAGGTAGAAAGAAAAACTCAGATTTAGAACTATGAAGATTTTAATTCAGAAGAAATATCCAATTAAACAATGGCACTAAGTGGATTTAAATAAGTGGGATTCATTAAACAAACGGGGGAATGGAGAGACAGTGGTCTGATCATGAGATGTTTTGGTTGTTAGGAAAAATTTTAAACATGAAGGAATCCCAAGAAAAATATTAGCATATAATATTAATTGTAGTTCATCTTCCTACCACCACCATTGTTAATTTTCCATGTCCCTCCTACTTCAAAAATATATGATACTGTGTGATACCATTTTAATGATTGAAATCTCATCCATTTGTTCCAAATGATAAATATTTGAAAAAAATTGAAAGCTTAATATTAATGAATGAAACTATGGTTAGGCAACATACTGAACTTCACTATCCTTCAGACTCCCTACCAGTATTCTTTTAATTTAAAGAAAAGTGAGGAAGTAACATTGTTTGAAAATAAAGAATGGAATTGCTTGTCTTTTGTATGGAAGTAGACTACTGGCTACCAAGAAAGGCAAAGGTAAGCAGGGCTGGGAAATGTTTTTCCCCCACCTTGAGGTAGTGATGGAGAACAACTTCGTCATTCTGGTAAATGGACATCCTATGTCTAGTCATGGGCACCATAGCTTCAGTTTTTTCAGGTGGTCGCTATCTTAAATATGCTTTATGGCTTAATAAAATGCCTACCCCACTTTTTAAAAAAATAATATTGGATATAAGTCAAGCCATGGTTTAGGAACCAGTCTATAAGAGTGCTCCTTCAGTGGTGTCTGTCTTTGTGCATAAACTCCTATGTCCCTTTTAAGGAAAGCAAAACAACAACAACAACAAAAAGACTGTCATTATCTCTGCTCTGCATGTTTGGTAAAGTTACATGTAAAGCTGACCTAAGCCTGACTACATTCTTCCTCCATGCAACCCTTTCTGCATTGTATTTATAATGCCAAGCAGGAAGATGAATGAACATTCATGTAATTTCAGACCTTAAACTGTAATTGAGAGTTTAATGTATTCTGGCACTCAGTACAAGAAGGTTTATGAAGTTGTTGGTATTGAATATCCCTGGTTTCAATGGCAGGATACAGGTAGTCTTCCATTTACAACAGTTCATTTAGTGACTTTTCAAAGTTACAATGGCACTGAAAAAGTGACTTATGGCCATTTTTTATTTACAACTTTTGCAGCATCCCCATGATCACGTGATCAAAATTCATATTTATGACTGTTGCTATGTCCTAAGATCATATGATTACTTTTTGTGATCTGACAAGCAAAGTCAATGGAGAAGCCAGATTCACTTAACAACTTATCAACAGAGGCAAGAAAAGTCGTAAAATGGGGCAAAACTCACTTAACAAATGTCTCACTTAACAACAGAAATTTGGGCCTCAATTGTCTTTAAGTCAAGGGCTATCTGTATTTCATTTGCAAGGTAGAATTTCACATTTCGTTCTTTCTTTTCACTTTCTTCTTTTCTTGATATTCCTTGAAACCTTAATAATTTATTGCAAGTTTACTTTTTTCAATGTAAATATGTACCTTACCACTGAACAGAATCCAAAGATGATTCTGTGGTTTCCTTGATGCTGTCTTTCAACCCTGAACCCTCAATCAACCTGAGCCAGAAATATTCTCTTCTAAAGACGGCTCTGCTGACATCAAAACCAGGAAGAGTTCTGCTTGGTTTCTTCTATTCTATCCCACTCCTGCTCTCCTGTCTACTTCATAGGATCTCCTGCCTCTCAAGAGGCAATTGGAGAGAGTGGATTCCACCCAAAGTTCAGAAGTAAACCAGTGTTTTAGAGCAGGAAGTGTGACTTTCTTCTTTGATAAAAGAAAAAGTTATCCAGATCTTTTCTAGTGTGAAAATTTCCATTTGTGCATTTGGTATTTGACATTTGCTGACATCCTTTTATTCCCTTTGGCTCAACAGAGGCGACAGGAAGAAGAATATTATAATCGCTTGGAAGCAGAGAGGCGCCGCCAGCATGATGAAGCAGAACGGCGATTGCTGGAGCCCGATGAGCCTGGTCTGTACAGACCTCCGCTTCCACGGGAATATGAATTCCCCTCCCCACCCCTTTCATCTAATGCTCCTCCTCCCCCACCTCAACGAAACACTTCTTACCTCAAAACTCAGGTCCTCTCTCCTGACACGATTTATACTGCCAAGTTTGTTGCATACAATGATGATGAGGAGGAGGACTCCTGTCTAGCAACAGGTCAGGATAAGTACACCAGTACAAGAAAGTCTTGCGGTGACCTTCCTCCTGTCCCCCCTAAGCCACAGCAGCCCTCCCGCCAGCCACGCCCAGTCTCAGATGGCCTCTGTCTGTCCAACTCATGCCAGCCCTCTGCTGTCAATGCCAACAGTACTGCTAACAAAATGAGCCAACCCCCTCCCCCACCACACAAGCCAAGTTTCATCAATCCCAGCAACACAAAAGGTAGACGGAAAATTTTAATTTACAATCTCTCTGAAATCTCTCTACAAATTTCCCACTGAAGTACTCTTCTGAACAAAATCACTCTCATGATTCTTCCTTCCTTGATCACAATCTTGGGCGTGGTGATCCAACTCTCAATCTGATTTGTTGCTATAAATTTTACTTCAAATCTGTGGTCTTTCCATTTCTTTATCAAATTCTATAATTCTTAGTTTCATATGCTGAAAGCAAATGATTCTCAGAATTCCACTAAAAGTACTGTTGGGTTTGGCTTTTGATCTACACCTCTTTCATTCACCATTTATTTTATTACTATTATTCATTGGTCCATGGTGCTTTCACATTTGAGGTACATGTTTCTTGCGATAAGGATATCTATTCACTGTGGGAAGCAGTGGGCTTTCTGCTTATTACTTGCCATGTAAACAGTGTGCAAAAGGCTTTGAAAGTATATAAACCAACAATTACATTTGAAGTGATTTGCTACCTGGGTGTATTTTTTAGAAAAAGCAAACAAAGCAGATGGATATAGTATACTTTTTTATGAGATTTCTACTAAACATTGCTCAATACTGAAGTAACTTTCTCTCCATTATTCATGTTGTTTTGCTTTATCCTATTTACATTCCTCACTTTCTTCTTTCCCCTTCATTATAAAATATGTAACTGAATAATATTGGCCACAAGTAGATCCACTAGAACTCCCATGTTAAAGAATTACAAAGCTTTAGGTCATAGCTGGTTTATGCCTTGTCAAGATACAAGTAAAAGTCATATTTTCAGAAGGTGGAGCATTAGTGAGATTTGGGAAACTTGCAAACTATTTTGCAACTGCTTCTTTTGTTTTCCTGTATAGAAGTAGGCACTTAAGCAACAAAAAAAAAGTTTAGTAATAATCAAAAATTCTCAAAATGGACCCCAGCTGGTAGTTTGATCCTGGCTTAAAGGAAGTTCCACAAACAGCTGTAGGATTTCCCTGTTTGATCAGTTCCTTCTAGAGATAGTCAAGGAATCTTGGAAAAAGCCTGTAATCTAAAGTGGGTCATAGCAGACTATTGCTCTTTCTATAATAAAGCAATAATAATGCCATTGTTGTTTATAGTTAAGATGAGAAACTTCAGAATTAACATTCACTTCCTAAATATAATGTTTCCCCAGGCAGCCAATAGATAATTTTTGCCAATCCACTGTAAAACAGTGTAATATGATATCATTATTAAATAAACCCACAGCTGAGAATGACTGTACCCAGAAGTGCTTATTAGTTGCTCCACTTCAGCTTGGAAATACTTGAATGGCTGACTCTGTCCTGGTCCCCGTCATGATCAACACTTTCAATAGTGGTTTGGATGAAGATGTTGAGGGGACTCTTAAGAAAATTTGATGATGACACAAAGTGATGAGAATCATCTAATACTTTAGATATGGGTGGGAACATTTTTTTAAAAGGTCTAGAAAAATGGGGCATTTTGCTGAAATGGGTAGATGGAATTTAACAGAAAAATTTAAAAATTCCCATTTCAGTAGGAAAAATGCCAGGCATACTTGTACAAGCTGTCAGTTAGTAGAACAGGCTGTTGCATGAAGACCTTTGCCAGAGGTCTTCCAACTAGAAAGTAAATGGTTATCTGTCACATCTTGCACTGGGCAGAG
>JANHGD010007354.1:48906-65253 GCA_027560375.1 Imantodes cenchoa
CCCTCTCCCTCCCAGGCCATGGAGGGGGTATTGGGTCTTCCCCCCACTCCATGCCAAAGGAAAGCCAGCTGGGCTTTTCCTTCCCTCCTACCCTTCTCCCTCCTCCCTTCTTCTCAATCCTACTTCGGGAGGGAAAGCATGTTAGGGCAATGTCGGGGAGCATCTTCTGACTCTCCGGCGCTCTCCCACAACTCTCCATGTTCCTCCAAGTCCAGCTTGCTTGGTGGGGGGAAGCAGCTCTGATGCCTCTGCTCCCCCGCCCCCCCAGCTGCAGCCATCTCTGCCCAGGGAAGGAACAGGAAACAGAAAGCAGTGCATTTCCAAGGTGGCGAACAGCGTTCATTGCGAGAGCTGGGCCAGGCCTCTCTGTCATCTAACTCACCTATGGGGCTGCTTCTGCCGGGCTATCTCTCCACCACCAATGGGCTGTTGTGCTCGGCGGGGAGGGCAGCGCTTCCCCACACCGCCCCCTTCTTTCTCTTGGCCCCGCCAACAAGGAAGGAGGAAGGCTAGGCTTGGGGGATAGCCCTCACCCCGCAAATCTGCCCTCACCATTCTCTCCCAGCCTGCTTTGCTGACGGCAACAGCAACTGTACCGCAACTAAAGTGGAATGCTGTTGCCGCGCAAAGGCAAGTAGAGGGTACCTTGCTCCTGCAGTAAGGCTCCAGCCATGCCACTGCCATGACAGGATGATGGCTCTTTCATCCCTCTGTGACAGGGTGACAGGGAACTGCAGCAGAGGGCCCAAAGAACTGCATGTGGCTCCAGAGCCGCAGGTTGCAGACCCCTGGTTTAGAGGAAAGGAGAGTGTTTTATATAACATCCTTCACAATTTCTTCACAGGACATGTCTCTTCCTGCTACTGAGGTCTAAATTAGAAGTCAGAGTGGGGGGAGGGCTCAGAGGACTACAGTTAATCTGCATCTTTGCTTTGCACATGACTATCATAATTTCTCTAATATTTGCTTGAATATGATGAATGACAGAGCATGCCTTTTTGTCATTGTGGTTTTGCTTAATTTGCATGGTAAAATTCAATATATATGCCCTAATGTATTTCAGAGATGAGCAGTCATCTGTGAATGATGTTCGTTCAGCTTTTTATTGAGTCTTCAACCATGGAAAATCTTCATTCATAAACAATGTCTTTTGTCAATAAGACAGAGAACTAGAAAGCTAGAAGGCAATTTAACATATCATGTAGTCAAGTAGAATAGACTAGACAATTTCACTAATTTATGGATTACTTCATATAACAATTTATGTATGTATTATTCATGCTTACACATCACCTTGCAGAGTTTTTAATTTTTTAAAAAAATTTCTTTCTTTGAGCAATGTACAATGGGCTTTTTTGTCTTTACTATTCTGATTACTGGATGAAATATTCCATGTAATATTTCATTTCCATGAAACCTTTGTGCATATATGTATGTGTGAGGAGTACTGTGAATAAAATGTCAGTAGGAAACCCATTTGAAAACATCATATAAAATTTAAAATGATGAGGTGTCCAGCTTATAATGAATGACCAAACCATTTTTCCCACATAAGCCTCTTCAGATACATTGGGTTTCCTTCATAAATTCTAGCTAGTCAAGAATATCAAGAGGCGGTTAGGTTGGAGTAGGGCTCATCAAAAAATCTACTCAGTACATGACCCAGTATTAAAATTAAAATAAATGGCAAGTTATGATAGAATATGTCATTACCAGAAGTGGCTAGGCAGGGAGGGCGAGTTGAAAAATATCAAGATGGCTGCCCTCTTTTATTAAACATGTGTTTTATGCAACACACATACAAAAGGAGACAGATCTTCATGCAGTTGAAGCTGCTTTCTTAATGTTTTTGGAAGTTTCCCCTGGATGTTACTATAGTACAGGGGTCCTCAAACTTTTTGGACAGGAGGCTATCCTCAGACTGTTGGGGGGCTGGACTGGCTAGGTGGGCATGGCTGGGTGACCATGTGACTGGGTGGGCGTGGCTTGGTGGTAATGTGACTGGGTGGGCATGGCTGGGTGGGCGTGGCCAATTTAGCAGTCCATTTTGCCAATTTAGCAGTCCATTAAATAATACACACAAATTAAACTTTAATTTGTTTTACTCCTGAAGGTGTTTTATTTGCTTTTGTTTGACTTTTCTTTTTACTAGATCATTTGTTTACAAGTCTAGTGGTCTACTTCAGAAAACTCAGTTTTCCAGCAATTCTTCTCAGCCCCAAGGCAGTTACAATCAACACCCCCTCCCCCCTCTCTCTCATCTCTGTGTCAGGAAGGAAAAGTCTTCAAGAAGAGCAAATGGGGATGGGGAAGAGACACCTTGTTGAATTCCATTCCATTCTCTCTCTCTCTCTCTCACCTCTCTGTCAGGAAAGAAAAGTCTTCTAGAAGAGCAAATGTGGATTAGGCTGTTAGGCTGAAAGGTTGTTTTTTAAAGTGTTTTCAAAGACTTTTAATTTAAATCAATACTTTACAAACCCAGAGCTGCTTTTCAAGGCAGCAGAACCTCTCTCCCCTACTCAAACACCAGCCCTCGATCACGTGGCTGTGAAAAACTTCCCGAAAGGCTGTTTGGCTGTTTTTAAAGACTTTTAATTTAAAGCACTACTTTACAAATGCAGAGCTGCTTTTCAAGGCAGCAGGACTCCCCACCCCTACTCAAACACCAGCCGTGTATCACGTGGCTGCTCCGGCGAGATCACCCCTCAGCTGGCCCTCCCCACACCCTTCGGCCTTACCTTCGGCAGCAGCTGTGTGATCAGAAATGCAGTTCAACCTGTGTAAGAAGTGCGGCTGGAGTGGATGCTTGTTGGAAGATAAGGCCAATGGTGAAGAGCGGGGCAAGGGGCAGGGCTTAATCCCACCACTCCGCGGGCCGGATACTTTGCATTGGTGGGCCATATCCAGCCCATGGACCATAGTTTTAGGATTCCTGCTATAATAGATTTAACCTGTTTTATATAGCAAAACTAATAATAATAATAATAACAACAACAACAACAACAACAACAACAACAACAACAACAACAGAGTTGGAAGGGAAGAGACCTTGGAGGTCTTCTAGTCCAATCTCCTGCCTAAGCAGGAAACCCTACTCTACCTCAGACAAAACTAAACTATGATGCACAAGGTTGTTCTGCAATCAGGACTTCCTTCCTTCCTTCCTTCCTTCCTTCCTTCCTTCCTTCCTTCCTTCCTTCTTTTTTTAATAAAAAGATTAATATAACTGCTTTGGAATCAGGAGAAATGGTGTCAGAGAGTTTAATTAGATTTGCATGCTGTAATCTGATCTAAATTAAGTTAACTCTTCCATCCACCACTAGGCTCCTATTAATGGTTAATTTCTCTGATGTAACATTGAAAGAATGTTATGTGGCATGACTTCAGAGATAATGCAAAGGAAAAAAAACAGTTAAAAGCCTTCTCTTACAGGGCCTCTTGTTAAGTTTCAAAGACAAGTTTAAACTTTTTTACTTTAAAAAAGAGGGAAGGGAAGGAAACCTTATCAAGGTCTCACAGATTCCATCCAGTTGACCTTGTTAAGGTAGGACATAGTTTATGATTAGATGCTGCAGCTACCTCTGTGGTATCATCTAATTTGTGAAACTGCTTTGCAGTTTCATTGCTATGGGAAATTACCACAGTATAATGGTTAAAAAAATATGCTTCAGACTACCGACTGTGAAGACTTACAGTAGGGGGAAATGATCTGGACACTGATGTTCCAGATAATTCTGGGCCATACAGAGAAAGGAAATGGTAAAGAAGGAATGTTAGAACAGTATTGTTTTCCTTTTGTAATGTCTAGCAAAAACAATGCTAGCAAGAGAGACTGTATTGCAAAACCAATGAATCTAAACGACTGGAAGCTTTTCTAATTTTGTTTATATTCCTTTGCTCCCTGTTGGGTGATATAGTAACTTCTAAATGGTATATAGTGGCGTTTTTAAAAAAAATAACATTAAAACAAACACACAGTCCTTGGTGAAAAGGAATCAGTTCATCTACCATTCCCCTGGAAATGTGATCTTTCCATTGGGCTGCTACCAAGTCGTGGAGAAAGTAGATAGATCCATCATATAAGTGCCTAAAGTTAGTTATGGAACCTGATATGTTTATTAAATGACAACTCAACTACTCCTCTAATTTATATTATCAACCTCCACGTCAGAATCCACAAATGCCCTTGTGTTGAAATCAAATTCTTTCTCATCAGCCACAGAATTTCCCTTGGGCTCTTCAATGTCTTCTTTAAATCTTTCTAACTGATGGTAATTTTGACCTGTAAGGGAACGGGAAATGCCCTCCAAATTCCTTTCTGGCCCTTGTACAATCTATTAAGGTGCTTAAGCATCTTCTTTCCTCATAAAACATTTTTTTTAGTCAAATGCAAACTTTGGATCTGGGGAAAAAATACCTCAACATGATTAATTATCCTGAAATAGACCATTTATAGCCTGAACTCCATATAATGGAATGCATGATTTAAAGCACTCCCTGTTTTTTTCATTCCTTTGCAATCAGAATCTAAATCTTTGTCATTTTCTCTCATGAACAAAATGGAAATGTTTTAATATTCTTGCCTTGCTTTAAATTACACACATCAGAGACATAATAGGGCACAGTCCATTTTGTTGCCAAAGCCTGCTCAGTTAGATCATCTATTAAAGTGTATTTATTTTTATGACAAACAAGAAAAATGACAAAATAGCTACTGAGCTCTTGTTAATGAAGACCAAATGTCCCTGGGCACCGTTTTCGTTATATTCATTTATACAGTAGCTAAGTTAACTTCCACCTTTTCACAAGAAGACAGGCACCTACAATGAGGTCCTAAAGAGCTGGGTTTTATTATGATGAAGACAACAAGATGCCTATTAGTGAGTTGCATCTTTGATCCACACAGCCAACGTAACCATTATGGATGAAAGAGACCAATGTTACGCTTCTATTTTAGCCCCTTTCAATCAGAATGGACATTTTTTTGCTTTCCCTCCATCATAATAATTAAACTTAGACCTTTCTTTCCCATGTCTCTGTTGGAGAGATTGCTAAAATGCTAGGCAATCTTACCCATCCACAAAATTGTTGTTGATAAACATCTGCTGTTGATAAACATCTGCCATGACGCCAATTGCAAACCAGAACCTGAGTGAGGGTCAGTAAACTGCCTCTACTTCTGAGCTGATGTAGCTGCCTACAACTGGAAACATCTGTGGCTTTCAGAAATCACTCAAAATTTGGAGACCCAAAATGTATGAGAACGATGACTGATGATGAAAAAGGTTTGTTTTGAATATCTGTTTGAAACAGAAGAAAATGTGTACGTCAGCATGGTATAAATATAATAGCATGATTCATACGTTTATGATGAAAGATTGAGCAAATACAGGAAGTTCTTGTTCAGTGGCCACAATTGGGACTAGCAGTTAACAGTTGCTTAGTGAAACTCTGACTTTGCTTATGATCTTACATCAGCATCACAGATCTGCAAATGTCATAAATGTGAGGATTAGTCACAAAGTTACCTTTTCCTCACTGTCATAACCCTGAACAGTCACTTATCAAGACAGCTGCTAAAGGCGGATTACTCGTAATGAAAAATACAAAAGCAATGAGTGCAGAGGCATCTGCAATGGGAAGACATTGGAGAGGTTGAGAGATAGATTGAAGCCCCACCTCTTAGGATACAGATATGACTTAAATCAGATCTGGGCATTTTACAGCCTGCGGGTCACGTGTCACCTGTGGGGGATCCCAATCTGGCCCACAGCATCAGTCGCATTGGCATCAGGGGGCAGAGCAATGACAGTTGGGGGATGGAGTGGGACAGCAAAACACTCCACAATAGTACTAGTTTTTCATGTGGCCCCTTGGGGAAATTATTTGCCCATCCCTGACTTAGATGCACGCTGAAGGTGAAGGGGCTCCAATATAAAGCACATCTACACTCTTCCATTACAGATGTCTGAAATTAAACAGTTTCCTAGGTTAATACAACTTACTCGAGTAGAGAAAGATCAACAACTAAATTAGCAATGACTGGAAACCATTTTCAGCCATTTTGCTTAAAAAACTAAAAAAAAATATGGACTTGTGATTTATGAGTTTGAAGATTAGAAAGGGTAGCATGTGTAAAAAAGGAAATTATGATGAAACGTTAAAGAAAGTAAAATATAAATGCAAGTACAGTATAACTGCTGTCAAAAATATTGGAAGCCATTTCCTTATTACAGTAAATTCCTTCTCTTCCTTTTGTATTTTTTATTTTTCTATTTTCTTTCTTATTCTCTATTTATTTTCTTTGTTTTTTTCTATTTGTATTGTTTTTATTTTGTTACAAATATATTAAATGAAAATTGTATTTTAAAAAAAGATTGATTAACCTGCCAAGACAAAGATCCAAAAGTGGATCTTTTTAAAAAATGGTTAAGAAGCTGTCTGGGACACAATGAAAAATTATTAAATTACAGACTGCCACAGAAGTATGTGGAGTTATGCTAATGAATTCTATGAAGATGTTTGGTGCAATTGTGAACTGGAAAAGGCTGTGGATAAAAAGAAATGCATGTAAGAGAAGAATTTCTCTAAAAGATAATGAGATACAGGATAAGGTGTGGAGAAAAAGCAAATTGCAAATAATGAAGCTAAAGAGAAGGAGTAGTTAACAGCAAAGGAGGCAGAGAAAATACAGAATGATTTCGATGGAAATAAAATGTTTTGGAAGAGAGAGCAGCAAAAACCTCCAGAAGAGAAAATGAAATTAAAAGTAATAGTATTTGGGATGACATTGAATTGAGGAAATGTTGGAAGGAACATTTTAGAGATTTATATGCGACTGAGCAGAGTTGAAATGAATGTTATAAATGTAAGTGCCCATTTAAAAAATAAAAAATAAAAACGAGTAAGTCATAAATGTTGTCAGTATATTAAAAAATAGTGAGGCTGAAAGTGTCAACTGACTAACAGGAGAACTAGTAAAATATATGTGTAGTTTGTACTGAGTGGCTGTATGACTCTTTTAAGAAGTATGAACACAGTAAAAGTAACAGGGAGAATGCTGATTTGGGGTTAATATTTTTTTCCTGTACAAAAGGAAAAGTATTGAGAATCAATGTAAGCATTACAAGGTGAGAATTGCAATGGTTTAGTGGTTAAAGATGCTAAGTTTCTCTGCTGGAAAGCGGATAGCCCAGGTTTGAGATCCAAGGGTCAATTGACAGTGTGAGCTCCTGTTACTTGCCCCAGCTCCTGCAAACTTAGCAGTTCAAAAGGATGCAAATGTGAATAGATAAATAGGTACTATTTGACTGGAAGGGAACCACCCCACAGAGTGGAACACAACTAGACAGGGGAAACCTTTACTGTTACCCTTATTACAGAGTGATTAATGCTCAGGAAACCATTTCACTGTTTCTGATCAAAATGATGTGAGATGCAACAATGAGCAAAATGCATGCAACTTTGTGCCAGTACAAAATCAACATTGGTGTTTTTTCAATCTCAGCAACTTTAGGATGCGTAGTCTTCAACTTGCAGAATTCCCCCAGTGAGTATGCTCACTGTGGGGATTCTAGGAGCTGACATCCAAACGTCTTGAAGTGGCTGAGATTGAGAACTGCTGGACTCAATTATTGCTGTTCCTCACAATCTTGGGAAATGCATGACAGTGAGTTAGAAAGTTTATTGGAAGTGTGTTGATTTGGGGAACACACATGATAAAGTGAATAGGCTTCAAATATGCAATGCCTTACATTTAATCACTGAATGTGATTAAAAATATCAGTATATTGTATGAAGGAAGTAAAAGCACATGTGAAAATAATGGAATGCTTAGTGAATGATTGAACAGTGAACTGGAAGTGAAACAATGATCTGCAATTTCAGTGTAGTTCAGTGACATCCATGGGTCAAAGGAGACGGAGTCAGTCTGATGGAAGAAAGTAAGGCATGTTGGAAAACTTGATCTGCCTCTTTTGTACCTGGAGATGTGAACCACGATATTGTTTGTATTGTTTTAATAAAAATATGGAAATTCTGAGTATGCTACTGCTTTGGTTGTTCAAAGAATCTGTGAACAATTGCATAAACAAATGTTTCTGACAATGTTACAGGTGTATTGGTTAGGAATACAAAGGATGCGTATTTTTGTTTGCAGTTGATGCTATGTGGTTGGCTGAGAATGCTAAGGATTTGCAATAAATGTTAGATAAATTGTATGCTATACATAGAGGACTGAACATTAACAAAAATCAAGGTATTTGGTAGGGGAATTGAGTGAAGATTTGCAAGTTTTATATAAATGGCAAACATGTAGATAAATGTGTGGACCAGGGGTGGGCTCCTCCTGGTTCGGCCCAGTTTGCCTGAACTGTAGCGACCCACTGGTAACATCATGATGACATCACCGAACCAGATCAGTTGGTGTCAGTCCATGGGCGCCGCCATCTTTTTTTTTTTTAAAGTCAATTTTTTCTAAATTTATTTTTTCTTCTGCGTATGCACAGAAACTGAGTTTCCAGGACTGTGCATGCGGTCACCATTTTGTTTTCGGTGGGGTTTTTAAAAATTTGTTTTGGGGGGGTTGTACTACGCATGCGTGCACATGTGAGGCACGGCCACGCTGCGTGGGAGGAAGTGAACCGGCAGTGAGGTGAGTTGGAACCCACCCCTATAGAATGTCTAATATAATTATGTAGATGTTACACTCCAGCTGTGCTCAAAAGGACAATCCTGGTGTTTGAAGATATTTAGAAGATTAAGGGATTAAATGGAAAAGGCTTCAATGGAACATTTGTCCCTTTTGGTTAGTCTGTTACTTTAAAATTTTGCCTAAAGTGAAAAGAGAGAGAGAGAGGGTGGGGGAGAGAAAGGTGGAAGTCTGTTCTTTGGGACCTTTATCATTAATACATTCTACATAATTCTGTATTTTTTCCCCTGACCGCAGGGATAATGCTTCTGCTTTTATGCTGAAAGGGAGACAATATTCTTACTTTGAATACCAACCTGAGGTTCAATTGAGGGAATGATTTTAATTTATATTTTAAATTGGGGATGTTTTTGTCCTGAAGTTGATGGTGAAAGGTGACAATGTTACAAGGAAAAAAAACATGGTTACATGATAGAGTAACCCGAAGTTTACTCTTTTATGTATGTATGTAGCAGTATTTCAGCTATGTTTTTATTTTCTGGCAATCCTGGGATAGAGCAAGTGGTAATCAAGATGAGACATTAAGTATGGTGATAGAGAGATTGTTAGATTTTTTTTCAATGATGTAACAGGTGCAGACTTGCCACATCATTCATTTTACATCAATAAAATATAACCTGCAGAAAAAAGACGGGTGGTCTCCTTCCATGTAGAAATTATACACAATAAAATCCTGATTATTAAAGGTTATACAGGTAGTCCTCTATTTACAATAGTTCATTTAATGACCGTTCAAAGTTACAATGGCACTGAAAAAAAGTGACTTATGACTGTTTTTCACACTTTATGACCAATGCAGCACCCCCATGTCAAATGATCAAAATTCAGACATTTGGTAACTGATCGTTGCAGTGTCCCAGGGTCATGTGATCATCTTTGGAGAAGCAAAGTCAATGAGGAAGCCCGCTTCACTTAACAATCCTGTTACTAACTTAGCTAGGATAGGATAGAATAGAATAGAATAGAATAACAGAATTGGAAGGGACCTTGGAGGTCTTCTAGTCCAACCCCCTGCTGTTCTGCCCCAGCTACAGACCACAAAGAATGCAGCACACATAAAGTCTGTACAAACCTTAGTTTACTAATTAAGGACTACTAATGAGCTTTCTTAATAGTTGTCAAACACAAACACAGTTTAAAGCAGTCTTTTCTGAACACCACTGTTAATTCAACTTCATACTCTCCCTCCATGTAGATGCAGTTCCATTGAGGACTACATGTTAAGTGCGGTTGGTCAGTCAGTTATGAATCCATCTGGTGGTGATGCTGTCTAACCCATATTTTTTTAACTTTATCTAGTAGTAGGTCATGGTCTACTTTATCAAATGCCTTACTGTAGTTCAATTAAATTATGTTGACAGTATTCCTCTGATCCACTATTTTGTCACTTTGTCAAAGAATGCAATAAGATTAGTCTGGTATGATCTGTTTGTTTGTTTGTTCTAGCTGTTCGCTGATTCATTGCTTTGATTATCTTTTCCAGAATCTTCCCTGGTATTGAGCTCAGGTTGATAGATCTGTAGTTTCCTGGATCTATTTTTTCCTCTTTTTTGAAGATGGGAACTACATCAGCTCTTTTCCAGTCCTCTGGCATTCCCCAGTGCTTCAAGATCTTTGAAAGATATATTTCAGTGGTTCTGAGATTTTGTCTGGCAGTTCCTTCAGAACAGCAGTGATTTGCTTAATAACTGTGGCAAGAAAGGTTGTAAAATGGGGCAAAACTCACTTAACAATTGTCTCACTTAGCAACATAAATTTTTGGGTTCAATTGTGGTCATAGGTCGAAGACTACCTGTATGAACCTTCAATTCAAACATTGTATCAGAAGATTACCTTTTTGCACAAAATTTTCTACTTGAATTGATTTATTGGGTCATACATGATCAGCTGCATTCAAATTGATTCATCAGATTGACAAACATTTTCCACGAGTGCACATTTTTATCAATCAAATCACTTTGAATTAAATTTCCTCAAATGTATCAAATGGAATCAACCCTTGAATTGATTTGATTTGTTGACTTGTATCAACAATTCAAGTCAGATCTCAGTTTGTTTGTTCGTTGATTGTATTTCAATATCACGGTACTTCACACATCCTTTCCACTCTCATTAGAGCTAGAACAAGAGGATTTTTTTAATGTTACCATTGGGATTTTTTCCCCCATGGGTTAGAAAATATGAAGTCATCCAAAGGTGACTGAACAGCATCATTCACCACTAACAATGCAGGCTGCAGTTGCCATCTGAGAGATCAGCCAAGAGTCAAAAGTTTTTAGGGCAGAGTTGTCACTTACGTCAACAACCAACAATCGTTTGGTGTCATGTCCCTGAAACACAAGCCAGGGGGCTTTGTTGAAACATGGGGAAAGTGGGGAGAAAAAGCATCTAGTTCAATTTGTCACAGATAGGGAACTGCACCTTCACTCTGACAGATTGTAATCAATAGCTTCATTCTAGCTAGCAATAAAGATTTGTTCAATTGCTGAGAGACTTTTGCCAAGTTCAATCCCAAACAACCAAGTAACATTGGGGATTGGAGATTTACTGCCAATTCAGGGTCAGGAGAGCCTCCCAAAAGAGAGCTGCAGTTCAGTTAGATCAGGAGGACCACACGTTCTTGCTTTCCAGCTGATGATATTGTACTTTAGTGTAAAATATCATTACAATATTTATCTTCCAGCTTAATAGCTAAAGATGTATGAAAAAGAATATGATTTGTACCTGCAGAAAGCTGAACATGGATCTCTCCTTGGCAAGGAGTTTCAAGGAGCCACTGTCTTGAGTTGTCATTATTTGTCATTAAAAGGTAGGTAATTAATTAATTAATTAATTAAATCAGTTTGTACACTGCCAAATTTCCAATGAACATGGTACACCTCCCCTCCTCCAAACTGGATTAAAAATCAGGATACATTCATGGGAAGACATCAACTTTCACATTCTATGGATATTTTGATAGGATGCAGCTAGCTTCAAACTCTGCTTAAAAATGTCCTGGTTTATAATGTTCTCTCTTACAGCCAAGGAGTCGCCAACTGCAAGAAAGTACAACTCACATTAAGTTTATTTAGACTGAAATCCAGGATGAAGATGGCATGTGTTCCATTTATCTTTCCGGCACATCAGGATACATAAAGACATCCCTTAAATAGAATTGAGAGGGTGAAAAACTCTAAACTGATGAAATAGGAGGTGGAATGCCTGCTGTCTGTGCAATGGCTCAGGTGTTTTCAGGGATGTTGTGCTAATATGTACGCTCTGCAAACACAGTTTCATTAGCAATAGCAGTAGCACTTAGACTTACAGTATATCTCACTTCACAGTGCTTTACAGCCTTCTCTAAGCGGTTTACAGAATCAGCATATTGGGTCCTCATTTTATCCATCTCAGAAGGATGGAAGACTGAGTCAACCTTGAACCTGGTGAGATTTGAACTGCCAATTTGCAGTCAGCCGGCAGTCAGCCGAAGTAGCCCGCCGTACTGCATTCTAACCATTGCGCCACCGCAGCTCAATTAGCAGAATTGTTGAACCAGGGCAGAGGCAATGAAAAGATAGGAGGAATCCTATACCTTCCCAATGCCCCTTAAACATTGGGTTGCCTATATTGCAATAACCCATCTGAGTAGGCTAGGGAATTGGGGATATCTGTGGTGCCTTAATTTTTTTAAGATGGTACTTGTGCCCATGTGCTACCTGTAGCGTGACTCTAAAAAATATGTGCATAGGTATTGATTTCACTCACAGTCTGCTTTCCAATGTAACCTGCTTCCTCTCCTGCTTTAATCTGAATTTGACAGGCGTAACTCTGGTGTAACAATGCCATATCTTTCTTCTTTGTTTAACTGCAGTGCAGATCTATTTATCCATCATTTCAAGGAGCCACTGCCTGTCTTCCAATAAACCAGTTTTTCCCTGCTAGATCTGGTTTCTGTTCTGCCTACCTTAACTTTCAGCTATTATTGTTACATTTCTTGCAAGTTAGAGGCTCATTAAACTTGCTCAGCCTGGCACTGATTTCCAGCAAACTGCTAGCACAAAGAAACTGTTTGACTTCCAGCTTTTTTGACAGGTAAATTATTTTAACAACTACCAAGGCAATAACTTTTGGTAGCAGCTGGAATCAAACCAGCAATCCTGGGGCTTTTCCAGGCAATTGACTTATAGGCAATAATGCATAACTTCATCTCAGCATTTGTTACAGGAAAATGTCATTTCCCCAAAATTGTACTTTTGTTGCCATGATATAACTTTCCCACCGCTTGAAAATGTTCTCCTTGTATTTTTAGTGCATATATTTATTGTTATTCCAAGAGCTTTATTGTGGGGATGGTTGTGTTGGTGGTGTGTGTGTGTTTTTTCCTGGGAAGGATGAGTGAAGAATGCCAGGGGTGTATGCAGGAGTGTGTTCCAACTTACCTCACTGCCGGTTTGCTTCCTCCTGCGCTGCGTGGCTGCGCCTCATGTTCGCGCGCGCATGCGCAATACAAAAAATCCCCGATTTTTTTTAAAAGCCAAAAACAAAATGCCGACTGCATGCACAGTGCCAGAAACTCGGCTTCTGCACATGCACAGAAGAAAAAAATAAATTAATTTTTTTTTAAAAAATGAATTTTTTTTTAGAAGCTGGCAGCGCCCACGGACTGGCACCGACCGATCCAGTTTGGTGATGTCATTGTGATGCCAGCAGTGGGCCGCTACCATTTTGGGTGAACTGGTCTGAACCGGGAGGAACCCACCCCTGGGTGTATGCCAAGACTATATACTGCCAGCAGGGTTACCCAAGATGTGAAGGTCACCCCAGCTGTCCAGATAAAGCAAGTAGGTACCAAAATTGGACAACAGAAATATACTGATGCTGGAGGTAGATGAGGTGGCAATGATACAAATAACCAGGCTCAAATTATCCTACTCTGGGTACATAATTTTTATTAGAATGATACGCTGAATGTTGTTTTTAGGATAGGAAGCATAGTGATTCCTTTGAACTTTGGTGTTGGAGAAAACTCCTGAGAATACAATGGATAGCCAAGAAAACAAACTGATGGATCATCAAACAAATCAACCCGGTGTTCTCAATCAAGGCACAAGTGACCAGGCTCAAATTATCCTAATGTGGACACGTTATGAGAAGAACCAGCTCTCTGGAAAAGATTCTAATGCTGGGAAAGATGGAATGAAAGAGAAGAAGAGGATAAGCAGCAGCGTAGTAGTTGGACTCAGTTACAATAGCAATGAGTGCACTGTTTGGAAGTTCAACAAGACAGTTTAAGGAATAGAGCGTCATGGAGCAGATCCATGTATGGAAAGAGAAGAAGAAGACAACAATCAGAGTAAAGTGGATGGACTTGATTACAACAGGAATGGGTGTATTTGAAGGACCAAATTGGGAACAGATCCTCCTGGACAAAATCTATGTGTCTCTAAGAATTGATACCAATTTGACGGCACATCATCTCCTTTTAACATCCTCATAATCCTTTGCAGGGTGGTTTCTGGGCAACTGAATGGAGCATAGTGTTTACTGGCCAGATGCTCTTCCTGTCGCCAATGTGGAATTTTATTCAGCAAATATATTTTCAATGTGCCCAGAGAGAGAAATATCTGCCTCTACCTAGGATCGAACTCACAGCCTCCTGATTGTGAGGCGAGAGCTCCACTTCTAGGCCACTGCACCACTCTATTTCTGATCTGTGATTTCTGGAAACAATCTATCTACCCTAATGGTTGGGAAGGACTCCTAATATCGCCTCTGTTCCTTTGCCAAGAAGAAAAGCCCCCAAGGATGAAGGTGGGGGCTTCCGCCCTGCTGCCCAAGAAGCCGACTATGAGCAGCTCTCCATTAACAGTGATCTCGCCCCCCCCGTCCTTCTCTTTCTCCTCCCTTGGGTTTAAAGAAGAGACGCAAAGGAGGCCAGACCTGCTTGCTGTGGCCCGCAGGCGCAACGATGGCCTTCAGCAGCTCCGGCTGCCGGGATTTCCTTTTCTGAATCACTTTCATGCAGCCGTCCACGTCGATATGAAGGAGCTGAGAGAAGCAGAGCGAGGGGTCAGTCTCTGGCGAGGCCAAAGGCTCGGAGAAGGAAGAAAGGGCACCATGAGGAAAGCAAAGCCAGAGCAGCCAATGTTAGTGTAAAATTGGGAGGTGGTGGACCTTTTAAGATCTGTATGCAATGACGTTTCATTTTTAATGTATGTACATCCAAAGTGACAATAACGTTTTTCTATTCTATTTTCTATTATTTTATTTCTTTTCTATTATTTCTATTTCTATTTTAATTCCATTCTTATTCCAATTCCAATTCCAATCTATTCCTATTTCCATTCCATTCCATTTCCATTCCTTATTCCGCTCCTTATTCCGTTCCGTTCTGAAGATATGGTAGAAATAGAATTCACTATTGTATGATGTATATAAAGAGAACTGGGAAACGTATGTACATAACAGGTATGAATAGAAATAGAAATTGAAGAGGAAATAACTGTAAAACATAAAATGTTCTAGCGATGCGAAAATGTTGTAAGGAAGGAAACTATGAATGTTCGTTTTTAACTTTAAAAATGTTCAATATAAATAAATAAATAACAAATAAATTGAGCTGCCGATCGGTTCAAAATACTGGATTAATAGCAGAGATTTGAAAGGAATAAGCCTGTGTATGCATTTGTTTTTGAATAAAGCGAAAGTTGTGAAGAAGAAAAAACAGAGCCAAATGCCCCCAGATAAGCCAAGATCAGGGTGGAAACTGAGGCCCGGTTGTGGGAGGATACAAATTCCCGTGCTGGCCGACGCCAGCAAACTTGGATGGAGCTCCTCTGCAGACCTTTGACTTCCTGCCCCTCCTGGACTGAGACAACCTGTCCCCCACCCCCACCCCCATCTTGGCTGCAGCCCCGGAGAGGCGCATGGGCTGGCGGATCTTCTCCAGGCCGGCGCCACCCACCTGAATCAGGAAGGTGAACAAAGGTGTGCTTGTGAGGTGGGCCGTCTGCAGCTGCCTGAAGATCACGTCCCCTGGAAGGAGAAAGAGAAAGAGGCACTGCAAACCCAATGCATTCAGAAGCGCTTCAGAGAATAGCTTGAGTCCAGGGGGGGTTCCGCGTGCAGCTCCCTACCAGTGCGATGTGCGTGCAGCCCAATGCTGGGGGCGCCCCCCCACCGCATGAGCTTTTGGTTTCTGCGCATGCGCAGAAGCCAAAATCTTGCGAGTGTCATACCTCCAAATAGCATCTGATCTTAAATCAAAGTCCGAGTCCAAACATTTCTCTTTATTATCAGAGCCAAGCTGGCAGGTACGTGTGAGCAACCCAGAACTAAATTTCCCCTCCCAGTTGGGGGTTATTCCCCCCCATGTCCAACCCCCACTGGTCACGTTGCCCACTTAAGTTGTGCCAGCGTGGCAACTCTCTCCTTCTGTTTCCTTTGAATGCGATGCCCTTGAACTCTGAAGTAATGCTGTGCTGCTATAGTATCACCCCTCCCATTCACATTGCTGTGTAGCAAGCCGGTAATCTCTCTTCCAACTCCCACCCCGGCTTGACAGTGAGACAATGCTCACCCAAATGAGATTTCGGCTTATTTTTGCTCCCGCTCATGCATGGAAGCAAAAAAATCGCTGAAATCTCACGCGCGCA